>LNAC01000061.1:2094030-2109094 GCA_002007465.1 Ailurus styani | reverse complement strand
TTCTGCATGTGGCTGACCAGTTTTCCCAACACCATTTGTTGAAGAGACTGTCTTTTTCCCACTGGACATTCTTTCCTGCTTTGTCGAAGATTAGTTGACCATAGAGTTGAGGGTCCATTTTTGGGTTCTCTATTCTGTTCCACTGATCTATGTGTCTGTTTTTGTGCCAGTACCATACTGTCTTGATGATGACGGCTTTGTAGTAGAGCTTGAAATCTGGAATTGTGATGCCGCCAACTTTGCTTTTTTTTTCAACATTCCTTTGGCTATTCTGCACGTAGATTTTTCACAAAATTCTTCATGAAAGTACATTGGAGAATTAGCAAGAATGCCTACAAATGTGAGTCCTTTGACCCTCATGTGATCATTTCTAGTAATAGGCAACTTTGGGGATTATATGTAATAAGAAATAATAGCAATTTCAAGATGATTCAATTTCATACCATGTTTAATTTTATTATAGGCCCTTCAGCATCAACTGGAATCATTTCAGGCTCTCCGAATACAGACTTTGCAGAATGTTAGCATGGTATGTTTCTTTTAATCTCTGTATGGGAAATAGCCAAATTTAAGATATCACTCCACATTTCTGAGCTAATGATCACTAACCAACTGATTAGTTCATGTAGAATGTAATAAAATAAGGCCACAATATATTCCAGGCTCAAAATTTGTTTGAGGGAAACTACATTCTATTATATTTGAATTTGGGTATGAGCCAAAACAATAATAATAATCACTAATTTTTTAAAATGTATGTTTAAAGTACTACCTATATATAGTCTACAAATGGGAACTCTCATTATAAGTGATGTGAAATCTAACTCGAATTGACCCAGGGAAAAAGTATATTTTATTAGTGCAGGTAACTGAAAATCCTAGGGATAGTTCACTTGGCAATGGCTTAATCCAAATGATCAGGACTTCGGTCATCAGGAGCCCATCTCATTCCTTATTTTGGTTCTGCTTTCCACTGTACTGGATTCTCAGATTCCATGTGGTAGCAAAAGGGCTGCTAGAAGCTCTAGGCTTTTATCCTTCTAGATTCCAGTCAACAAAGAGACCATTTTTTTTTTCTCGCTGAACTGTTTATAGGAAGTTCTTGACTTGATTCTGACTGCCTGAGATTGGGTCATATGCAATGCTTGAACAAATTACTGTAGAAAGGAAGGCAGTGTTCTGACTGGCTAGCTCTCAGTCACATGCAGCTGAAAGTGGGATCACCAAAGGCACATGGACTTTATCCTGAACAAGTAAGGGATAGTTCTAGCAGAAGGACAGGGTATGGATATTGGCGGTGCATAACACAACACATACTCACTAAAGACCCAATATAAACTTCACTGTAATATTCTTATACTAAAAGCAGCTGCAGGGAAGTGGCAAGAGAAGACAAACTCCTTCTGAGGGTGACAGAATAGATTTGATTCTGATGACAGAGATCAAAATTCTCTGCTTTATTCAACAATATAAAAACCAAAATCCAAAATTATTTGAATATAGTTTATAAAATTTTATCGTTTTACTAAAGTAAGTTTTTCTGATTTTACAATCATTTAATAAAGACATAATTTTCTTCAAAAATTCCTTTAATGATAGAGATTCTTATAAATTAAATACATGTACTTTATATTCTATATGATGGAAAAGAATTTCCATGTCCAGGAAATTTAAAGGTATCTTTCAATTATCATATCTATTATTCCTATACATTCATAAGTTTACAAATCTGAAATCGAATTCTAACATTATTAATTTATCTTTTAAAGGTGCAGTCTGAAATCAGTGAAATCTTGAACAAAAGTATTATTGAAGTAGAAAACCCACAATATAGCTCAGAAAAAAATCTAGTATTTGGCACATGCATTGAAAAAGCTTTGGTATGTTATTCTGTACAAAACTCTTTCTATATTTAGTCACTTCAAAAATGTTACTACAACCAGTTTATCTTCACCTTTACATTCTTAACGTTCTTCATGGGTCAAATGGACTGTCAGAGGAATACCTAAAAGATTCCCAAGTAAATTGAAATATAAGGCAGTTTTTTTTTAGCCTGTCTATCCACTTAGGAATTTTTCTACTTTTAGGATTGACTGAGACCTGAGATGAATTCTCTAGAAACAGGCTGGAACCAGAGTCACTCTGTCTACACTGATTAGAACTCGCTTTTCTAGAACAGTCACAGCCCTAGAATCATCTGAAATAGGAATGCAAGCTAAGGTTGATAAATAGCCCATAAGTGGAAATATGCATTTCCCTTAAACTTCCTATTGCATTTGACCTATTGCTTCTATCTTCCCCATCTATCTATGATGGTCTCTTAAGGGATTCTAAATTTCTATTTCTGATATTGAAGGGTTGGCCCATGTATGTCACCCTCTGAAGAAATAAGTATAATTTCTAATCAAATTGTGAAGACCAGAGTTACAGATCTCAAAATAACTGTTGTTAGATTTTTCTGGAGAAAATTAGTCCTATTCATTAGGCTTCTTTGCCTGTAAAAATGGATAAAATGTTCATTTGGGTTGTAAAAATAAATCCTCCACAAAATATTTTCTTGATTTGCTTGTCATGTGGCAAATGATAGTACATTTATAGTATGCTTTTTATTGTCACTAGCCTACAGAGAATCAAGAAGAAATCCTTTCTATGGAGAAAATTCATCATTTTGAGGAGTCCAATACTATTCATTCAACAGAAGAAAAATTCAGCAGTGATACTGTTAACAGTCTCTGTCAAGGTATAGATATTCCATCCCAGATACATTTCAAGGACCTATTAACTCAGAGAGCTTCAACAGATAATTCAGCTTCAAGCATAATTATGAACCCTTCAGAAAATGTTGACATATTAAAGAATTATAATAACCTTTATAGTTTTCTACCTCATGCACCTCAAAATGTGATATCTCAAGCTGATAAAGTAATTCTGGATAAATCCAAAAGTACTGAGCCTTTCCTCAAGCACGGATTTTGTGAAAATTTAGATGATATCTGCCATTCTATCAAACAAATGAAGGAAGAACTACAGAAGTCACATGATAGAGAACTGGCACTTACAAATGAACTTCAGACTTTAAAAACTGATACAAATGTTCCAAGAAATGGTAAATATGACCTGTCCCACAGTCACAAGGAAAAAATTAACTTTATTAAGGAAGAAAATATAGAAAGTAACTTAAATGAAGACATAAAATCAAAGAGAATTTCAGAATTAGAGGCATTAGTAAACAAATTACTCCCATTCAGGGAAACAGTGTCAAAATTCCATGTGAATTTTTGCAGGAAATGTAAAAGGTTGTCCAAGAGTGAAATGCACAGGGGAAAGAGAAATGAGAAAAACAGTAAAGAAATTCCTATCACTGGAAAGAATATTACAGATTTAAAATTCCATTCCAGAGTTCCAAGACATACACTGTCATGCTTTGACCCAACAAAATATGAAATGAAAGACAAAGAGACACAACCACTATCAAAACAAGAACCAATAATGTTTGAAAATGAGAAAACATCCAAAGTCAATTCTGTTACTGAGCAGTGTGTTGCAAAAATTCAGTACTTACAGAATTACCTAAAAGAATCTATGGAGATACAGAAAAAAGTAATAGAACTGGAGAATAAAAATCTAACCCTTAAGACCAAAATAAAACCTCTTGTCTTTACTACACAATCTCTGATACAGAAAATTGAAACATATGAAAAGCAACTTAAGAATTTGGTTGACGAAAAGAATGCTATTCAGTCCAAGTTAATTAAAACAGAAGAAGATGGCAAAGAATGTCTTAAAGAATTGAAAAAAATAATTAGTAAATATAATGTTCTTGCAGGACAAAATAAAACTCTAGAGGAAAAAAATAGTCAACTTTCTTTGGAAAAGCAACAAATGATAGAAACATTAGATCAACTAAAAAGTAAGGAACACAAAACTCAAAATGATATGACCATTGTCAATAATGAAAATAATCGAATGAGTATAGAAATGGAATCAATGAAAACAAATATCCTATTGATACAAGATGAAAAGGAAATGCTAGAGAAAAAAACATACCAGCTTCTAAAGGAAAGAAGCTCAGCTGAAAATGAACTGAAGGAAAACCAACTAGAGATAATGCAACTAAAAGAGAAAGAAAGGTTGGCAAAAACTGAACAAGAGACACTTCTTCAAATAATAGAAACAGTTAAAAATGAAAAACTTAATCTCGAAACAACATTACAAGAATCTGTTGCTGCTAGACAAATGATGGAAAGAGAAATTGAGAATATTCAAACGTACCAATCTACTGCAGAGGAGAATTTTCTGAAAGAAATAAAAAATGCAAAATCAGAAGCAAGTATTTATAAGAATAGTTTGTCAGAAATGGGCACTGAATGTGAAATGTTATCAAAAATGGTAATGGAAATTAAAACAGATAATCAGATTCTAAAAGAAGAACTAAAAAAACACAGTAAAGAAAATATAAAATTTGAAAACAGCATTAGTAGACTTGCAGAAGACAAAATACTTTTAGAAAACTATGTAAGAAGTATAGAAAATGAAAGAGATACCTTAGAATTTGAGATGCGGAATCTTCAAAGAGATTATTTAAATCTAAGTGAAAAAATCTGTAGTCCACAGAATGACCTATCAAAAAAGGGTTATATTTCAAGAAGAGAGAAATTCCATTTTGACAACTATGATACTTATGAAGACACCTCTGGTCCTAAGAGTAGGCCTTTGGCTCCTGATTTGAAAGGTATGTAATATTGTGGTGGATTAGTAGAGATGTGTTTAAGATTTTTTTCACCTGTTGGGCACTAGCCAGAGTAGAGTAAAAGAAGGAAATTTTTAAGATGAATACAATTTAGTCTTGTAAGATTTGTATCCAATTTATTATATATTGGAATTATTTAGGACCTTTGCTCTTTTGGGGCACCTGAGTGACTCAGTTGGTTAAGTGTCTGTCTCTTGATCTCCGCTCAGGTCTTGATCTCAGGGTCATGAGTTCAAGCCCTGCATTGGGCTCCATATGTTGGGCATGGAGCCTACTTAAAAAATTAAAAAAAAGCAATTTTGCTCTTTTGATAAAATTCATGTTGTTATTTTATTTATATTATTTCTACACTTTGTATATGCACACAGCAACTTCAGCAGAGAGCAGGGATTTTGTTTCTGCTTTTTCAAGTATACTTGGCACTCCCACATTAAAAAATTCTTTTTTTTCCAGGAATTCCAAGTCAACTATATCAATTGCTTCCATCCAAGATATGTAAATAAATTTCTAAAATCAATGTTTCAAAATCCTTTGTCCAGCACTTTTTTCTCCACAAAATTATTTTATTTATTTATTTATTTATTTATTTATTTATTTATTTATTTAAGAGAGAGAGAACACTTGGGTGGGTGGGAGGAGGGATAGAGGAAGAGGGAGAGAGAGAATCTCAAGCAGTTTAAAAGAGCAACTAGCACATAAAAGACACAGTTCTAGAACTCTGCCAAACCACGGAGGAGCTGGGGAAATGCTTTCCAAGTCATAGGGACTGAAGAATGACGGGTTTACATTCCGTCTCCACTTCAAGAGCACAGATGAGAGCAGAGTCTGGTCGCCATAACTGACTGGCTGCCTCAGTAAGTGCTGGGACCACAAGCCCACACCAGGCCCAGTTGTGATGGGACACAGGAAAAAAGCTACAGCTTAAAAGGGGAGAGGAGGGGGCGCCTGGGTGGCTCAGTCAGTTGATCGGCCAGCTCTTGATTTCAGCTCAGGTCATGATCTCAGGGTCCTGGACTGGAGCCCCATGTGGAGCTCCATGCTCAGTGGGGAGCCTGCTTAAGATTCTCTCTTTCTCCCCCGTGCCCCTCCCCCCATGCTCACACTTGTGCACACACTCTCTCTCCCCCTCTCTCAAATAAATTTTTAAAATAAAATTAAAAAATAAAAGGGCATTGGGGCGCCTGGGTGGTTCAGTGGGTTAAAGCCTCTGCCTTTGGCTCAGGTCATGATCTCAGGGTCCTGGGATCGAGCCCTCACCGGGCTCTCTGCTCAGCGGGGAGCCTGCTTCCTCCTCTCTCTCTGCCTGCCTCTCTGCCTACTTGTGATCTCTCTCCCTCTCTGTGTCAAATAAATAAATAAAATCTTTAAAAAATAATAAATAAATAAATAAATAAATAAATAAATAAATAAATAAATAAATAAAAGGGCAAAAGAACTGCAGGAACACTCCCTGGATCAGAGGGACTGGCTCAACACCTCAGCAAGCCCTGGAACAGCAAGCCCACACTAACCCCAGTTGCACCTGGGCATGGGGAGAGGGGGAATTAAATTTAAAAAAAGCAACAACATGCTTTTTTACATTTGTTTTTGCCTTTTATTTCTGTTTCTTTTTTTTCTTCCCGCCTCCCACCCCTTTTTTTCTTCTTTAAAAAGATCAAGTTTAAAATTGCATCTGGCATATAAAACAGACAGCACTAGAACTCCACCAGATGGCTAGGGGAGCTGCTGGAACACTCCCTGGGTGGGAGGGTCTGGTGGATATGGTTTACACTCCCCCCTTGAAAGCATGGACCAGTGTGTGGTCCAGGTAACCCTAGCTGACCTGCAGCCTCAGTGAGCCCTAGACTTGTAGCCCACATAAGCCCCAGCCATCCCACCAAGGCAGCCAAAGGACAGTGCACACCAGGACACCTCTGGGTAGCATTCACTGCAGCTCCATCCTACACACCAAGGTGACACAGGTGCAAAGCACCCTAGAACACAAGAGGCCTACACCACTTTGGCTTCAGACAGCTTATTGGGGCACCCTAGGTACAAAGCGCTCCAGAACCTTGAGTTGATGTCTGCCTCAGACCCAGCTGTCTGACAGGGTGCCCCCTGCACAGAGCACCCTAGAAACCCCAGCTGGTGTTGCATTGGTTTCAGCCACCCCACAGGGCACCTCCTATGCAGGGCACCCCAGAACACAGCTGCCTGTACCAGATTCAGTTCCAGTTGCCTGGCTGGAAGACCCTCCGCACTGAGAACACTGGGGCACCCTGGCTCGTACCCAGTTCAGCTTCAGCTGTCCTGCAAAGGCACCCCCTATGCAGAGCATACCAGGACCTCCTGGCCTGTCCCCCATCTCAGATCCAGCTGTCCCTTCAGGATACTGTCTTCATGGATAGTCCTGGAACACCCATTTATATCTATGCCAGTTTCACTATCCTGCCAAGGTGTCCTCTGCACCTAGAGACCCAGCCCTCCCCACTCCACCCCTACCCCTCACATGATCCACTTCAGCTCCACTGTCCTGCCCGGACATCCTCTGTGCGGTGAGCTCAGGGACCTCCTGGCCTGCACACCACCTAGGCTTCAGCTTCCCCCGAGCTCTGGGCACACCTTGCTCAGAGCATCCCAGGGTAACCCCACCTTATACCCACATCAGCTTCAGCTGTCCTGTCAGGGTGCCAGAAACACAGAGAATCTTGGAACACCTTGATTTATTTCCACTTCAGCTTCAGCTGCCCTGCCAGACCTAAAGACACACAAACTGAAAGCAAAGGGATGGAAAAACAGTTACCATGCAAATAGACATGAGGGGGGGAAGCCAGAGCAGCAATATTTATATCACACAAAATAGACTTTAAACCAAAGACGGGAGGGCGCCTGGGTGGCTCAGTGGGTTAAAGCCTCTGCCTTCGGCTCAGGTCATGATCTCAGGGTCCTGGGATCGAGGCCCACATCGGGCTCCCTGCTCAGCGGGGAGCCTGCTTCTCCCTCTCTCTGCCTGCCTTTCTGCCTACTTGTGATCTGATTTCTCTCTCTGTGTCAAATAAATAAATAAAATCTTTAAAAAATAAAAAAATAAACCAAAGACGGGAACAAGAGTCAAAGAAGGGCATTACATAATGATAAAGGGATCAAACCAACGAGAGGATATAACAATTGTAAATATCTATAAACCCAACACAGGAGCACTTAAAAATAAAGCAAATATTAACAAAGAGAAAAACTGACAGTAGTGCAATTTA
This sequence comes from Ailurus styani, assembly GCA_002007465.1. Taxonomy (NCBI): domain Eukaryota; kingdom Metazoa; phylum Chordata; class Mammalia; order Carnivora; family Ailuridae; genus Ailurus; species Ailurus styani. Next base: position 2,101,111 of record LNAC01000061.1, on the reverse strand, counting down.
CTGCATTACTGTTAAAATCATCCCACTTACACCAATGGATTGATCATCCAGACAGAAAATCCATAAAGAAACAATGTCTTGTAATGACATATTAGACCAAATAGACATAACACACAGAACATTCCATCCAAAAGCAACAGAATACACATTCTTTTCAAATGCACATGGGACATTCTCCAGAATAGATCACATATTAGGCCACCAAACAAGCCTCAATAAATAGAAGAAGACTGGATTCATACCATGCATCTTTTCTGACCACAGTGGCATGAAACTAAAACTAAATCACAAGAAAAAACTGAAAGAAACACAAACATGTGAAGGCTAAACAACATGACACTGAACAACCAGTGGGTCAATGAAGCAAAAAATGAATTAAAAAGTACAGGGAAACAAATGAAAATGAAAACACAATGGTTCAAAATCTTTGGGACCCAGCAAAATGAGTTCTAAGAATATATAGCAATACAGGCTTACCTCAAGAAACAAGAAAAAGCTCACTCTAACCTCACACTTAAAGGAACTAGAAAAAGAGAAACAAAACCCAAGGTGAGTAGAAGGAAGGAAATAATAGAGCAGAAATAAATGACACACACACACACACACACACACACACACACACATCAATGAAACCCAAGAGATGGTTCTTTGAAAAAATAACCCAAATTCATAAACTCTTAGCCAGACTCATCAAGGAAAAAAAGATGAAGGACCCAAATAAATAAAATCAGAAATAAGACAGAAGTAATAACTGACATCACAGAAACACAAAGGATTATGAGAATACCATGAAAAATTATATGTCAACAAATAGGACAGCCTAGAAAATGGATAAATTCCTAGAAACACATAGTCTTCCAAAACTGAATCAGGAAGAAATAAATATCCAAACAGGCCAATTACTAGTAACAAAACTTAATCAGTAATCAACTACCAAAAAATAAAATTCCAGGACCAGAACGATTCACAGGTAAATTCTACCAAACATTTAAAGAGTTAAAACCTATTCCCTTCAAACTATTCCAAAAAATAGAGGAGGAAGGAAAGCTTCCAAATACATTCTATGAGGCCAACATTACCCAGATACCAAGCAGAAAAAGACACCACAAAAAAGAAAACATGGGTACAAAGATCCTCAACAAAGGGGCACCTGGGTGGCTCAGTCAGTTAAGCATCTGCCTTCAGCTCAGGTCATGATCCCAGTGTCCTGGGACTGAGTTCCCCATTGGGCTCCCTGATCAGCAGGGAGTCTGTTTCTCCCTCTTCCTCTGCCCCTCCCTCTCTCATGCTCTCTCTATCACTCTCTCTTTCTCTCTCAAATAAATGAAATATTTTTTTAAAAGATACTTAACAAAATCACAAACCACATTCAACAATACATTAAAAGTATCATTCACCACAAACAAGTGGAATTCATTTTGAGGATGCAAGAATGGTTCAATATTCCCAAATCAATGCCAAAAAAAAAGGATAAAAATCATATGATCATCTCAATAAATGCAGAAAAAACATTTGATAAAATTTAATATCATTTCATGATGAAAAAAAATCTCAACAAACTGGGTTTAGAGGAAATATACCTGAACATAAGAAAGGCCATTTTTAAAAAATCCACAGCTAACATCTTACTCAATGGACAAAAACTGAGAGCTTTTCTTCTAAGATCAGGAACAAGACAAAGATGTCCCATCTTGCCACTTTTATTCAGCAGAGTACTGGAAGTCCTAGCCACAGCAATCAGGCAAGAAATAAGAAGCATCCATATTGGTAAAGAAGTTAAACCATCACTATTTACATGATGATACAATACTATACATAGAACACCCTAAAGACTTCACCCCCCCCAAAAAAAATGCTAAAATAAATGAACTTAGTAAATTTGCAGGATACAAAATACCCAGAAACTGGCAGCATTTCTATATACTAATAAAGTAGCATAAGAGAAATTAAGAAAACAATTCCATTTACAATTGTGCCAAAAAGAATAAAATACCTAGGTTATTATTTACTTAACAAAAGAGGTAAAAACCTACACACTGAAAACTATAAAACACTGATGAAAGAAACTGAAGATGACACAAACAAATGAGCTTGGGTTAAAGGAATTAATATTGTTGAAATGTCCATATTACCCAAAGAAACCTACAGATTAAATGCAATCCCGATCAAACTACCAACAGCATTTTACACAAAACCAGAACAAAAATTACTCAAACTTGCATGGAATCACAAAAGACCCTGAATAGCCAAAGTAATCTTGAGAAAGGGCAGAGGGGAAGGGAAAAATGGGTGAAAGGGAGTGGGAAATGGAGGCTTCCAGTTTGGGAATAAATAAGTTACAGGAATAAAAGGCACACCATAAGAAATATAGCCAATGATCTTGTAACAGCATTGTGTGGTGACAGAAGAGGGTAGCTACACTTGTGGTGAGCATAGCATAATGTTTAAACTTGTCAAATCACTATGTTGTAAACCTGAAACCAATGTTATGTTGTGTGTCAACTACATTCAAATAAAAATTAATTTAAAAAAAGTATTGATGCTCACAAATGTGAAAAACAACGATCTCATATTTTCCTTATAAAATTAAATAAATGGCCAAAAAAAGAATGAATTCAGGTATTGAAAAAAGGAGTACAGGTGAGCCCTGTATCAATTTAAATACAGAACTAAAATTAAAGTACTATGAGAATTACGATTACAAAATAGAATATTTGTGTTGAAACCACTGTCAGTATAAAACAACTAAACTAAAAATCTAAATTGATCCTTTTACTTTTAACCTATGTGCTTACATTGAAAGTAGGTTTATTTTAGAAAGCATATAAATGGGTCTTTCTTTTTACTAAGTCTGACAATTTATGCCTTTAAATTGCAGTGTTTAGCTACTTACATTTAATGTAATTATCAGTATGTTTAATATAATTTATTTCTAGGTATTTGATTTCTATTTGTCCCATCTATTTTGTTCCTTTTATCTTTTCCTGCCTTTTTTTGGATTAAATATTTAGGATTACATTTTCTGTCCAATTTGTCTTATCAGAAATCTGTTTACTTTTTAAAGGCTGCTCTAGTTATATATTTTTAGCTTACTACTGATTGTCTTCAAATGATATTATAGCAATTCATATACAATGGAAGACTCTTATAATAACATATCTCTATTTCCCCCCTCCCATTCTTTGTGCTATTGCTATCTAGAATTTACTTTTGTATGTTATAAACCCAACACATTTTTAATAGTTTTACTATAAATAATAAGTTATCTCTGACTCTTTAAAGAAATTAAACCAGGAGAGGAAAAAAAGTTTTTTCTATTTATCATTTCTAGCATCCTTTTTTTAAATTTAAATTTGTATTTATTTATTTATTTAAGTAGGCTCCATGCCCAACATGGGGCTTGAACTCACAACATGGGGCTTGAGCTCCTGAGATCAGGAGTCACATGCTCCAATGACTGAGGCAGCCAGGTGCTCCTCTAGCATCCTTTAAACCCATGCTTCCATCTGATCATTTGTATTCTATCTAAAAACTTCCCTTAACATTTCTTGTAATGCAGGTCCCACCTTTTCTGAGTCTTCATCTTAATTTAAAAAAAAATGTTTCCGTGAATATAGAATTCTGAATTGACAGTTTCCTTGAACTCTTTGAAGATGTCATTCTTTTGAGTTGCATCGTTTCTGATAAGAATTCTCATACATAGTCTTTTTTTCTTCTGGCAGATGTTAAGATTTTTCTCTTCACCGCAACTTTCCTATAATTTATTATGATGTGTCTTGGTGTGCATTTTCTTTCTGTTTATACTGCTTATCATTCCTTGGGCATCATAGATTAGGGTCTTTCTTCATATTTGGAAATTTTTAGCCACAATTTCTTTAAATCTTTTTCTCTTTGCCACTTTCTAAGACTTGATAACACATATGATCCTTGATACTGTTCTAGAGCTCACTGACATTCCTTTCATTTTCTTTTTAGTCTTTTTTGTCTGTGTGTTTCACTTATTTTTAGATCTTCAAGTTCACTATTTTTTTTTCTTTTGCAGTGCCTAATTTGCTATTATTCCCATTTAATGAAATTTTTCATTTCAGATATTTCCTTTTCCATCTCTAGATTTTCCATTTGGCCTTGTTTATGTCTTTAATTTCTCTCCTCGTTTTGCTCATATTTTCCTTTAAATACATTAACATAGTTATAATAGCTATTCTAATGTCCTTGCTGCTAATTCCATCTTCTCTGCCATTTAGGGCTTATTTCTGATGACTGATTTTTTTGTGTGGTTATGGGTCATATTTTCCTGCTTCTTTGGAATGTCTAGTAGTGTTTTTTTGGAAGGCAAACACCATATTTCATATTGTTAGTTGTCCAGAGTTTTTGTTTTGTTTTCCTTTACATAAAAGGGGGTAGTTCTATTGAGATTAGTTACTTCTCTTTCATTTTGATCCTTATGAGACTTGTTTTAAAATTTTTGTTAGGGTGGGTCGGATGCAACCTCTAACATAGTCTAGATCCTCTGGGATCTGCACTGAATGCCGTAAGAGACTGACAAAGACCTTCCATGGACTGGTGGGAACTTCCCATCCTCAAAACAGAACCTGGTGCTCTGTAAGCTGTGGGAACAAGTTAACGGACAGGTCCCTAGGTGTCCTTTGCCTTCCTTCCTATGTGTGCATTAGGTTTCAGCAGAATTAAGGGTATTCCAGTGCACAATTCTAAACTTTTTTCCTATGTAGCTCATTCCTCTCTAGAACTCTACCCCATAAATTCCAGGTACTTTAGACTCCCTGAGTTCCAATTTCTGTCTCATCTGAGCAAGGCTACCATACTTTGAGGTTCCCCTCCATCCTCTCCAGTCCAGAAAGTGCCTCCAAATAAAAAGCAATTGCAGTTGTTTCCTTTTTCTCATTGATCAGTCTTGAACTGTGTCCAATGTCTAAGAAGAGAGGTTATGTATGTTTTGTACAGTTTTCAATTGTTTAAATTAGGAGAATAAGTCCAGCCCCTCTTGCTCTACCTTGGTCCCAAGCCAATTTGGGACAGCCAAGTTTATGAAGTTTAGAAAGTCCTATGAATGGATAGAACATAGTAATTTTTCTAGGTAGCTAGTATCTGTAGGAATGTTTTTCCACTGACTCTCCCCAATCTAAAGAAAAGCTGCCTGTGACTACAGGTATGTGTGTGCAGAGCTTTTGACTAGCTATTCTTCACTTGAAGGTGTCTAAGTAGAGAGCCACGGTTTAGGCTATGGAGTCCTCCAAAAAACAAAACAAAACAAAACAAAAAACCAAAACCAAACCAAACCAAAACAAAAAAACAACCAGGGTAAGTATTATTATGAGGATAATGCCAGAGTAAGAACCTTATTCTCGTAGCCCTAATTTTCCTTAGGTAGAACGTCCAAATGTTTAGAGGCAAGATCTTTTATTTTTTACCTGGAAGTAAAATTCTGGGCTGCCCAAAGCACTGAGGATAGGAAGGAGGTAGGAGAAAAAGAAATAGAATGAGAAAGTCTTTCCTAAACACACTTTAAGTTAAATGTTTCTAGATTTATTTATTTATTTATTTATTTATGGTCTATTGTATTTTTTGAAAGTCCTTATTCTCTGATGATCCCTTTAAATTTTACATTTTTCTAGGCCCATTATTTTAGTATTATATTTTTAATGTCAGAGAAAGAAAGCCAGAAAATAAATGTGTTCTGCCTGCCAGTTTTAATTGGAATGCCTTAATATATTAATGTAGTTATATTATAAATAGCCCCATAGTGTATTTTTGATTTGAACAAATATCCTCTTTCATATTTTCCTACCAGTATTTTCATATTTAGTCTTCAAAATAAAATTTAGAAGTCGCTATTCAAGTTTTATTATTTTTAATTCTGTAGGGATTTTGATTAAATTGTATTAAATCTATTGATGTAGTAGAGACAAATAGCATGTTTACATATTGAGTCTCCCTGGAACATGGTACATTGTTCTGGATGTTCTTTTGTATTGTACTTTAATCCTAAGTTTCCATAGGTTTTTTTCTATTGTAAATACAATAGTTTCATACTTCCTAATTGACATATTAAAAAAACTATCTCTTTTGCAGATCATTACATACATCCTGTTTATTGGCCTATTTTATTATTTCTAATATTGTTTAATAATTTATTTTTACACCATAGGTAAGTACCTATATCACCTGCAAAGAATGATGTTATATTTCTTTTTGTAATATTTATTCCCTTCAGGTTTTTTCTTGTCTTACTGCATTAACTGTATTTTCCAACACAGTGTTGAGTTATTGATGGCTCCAGCTTAATGTTTGTTATGATTCTGATAAATATCCTTTATAAAGTAAGAAAGGTTCTTCCTAATCCTCACATCCTAAGAGGTTTTAAGTGGAAAGTATATTTAATTTTGTCAAATGGCTTTCCAGCATCTATTGGGAGGACATGTATTTTTTCCATTTTAATATATAAGCTAATTATAATAATAGATCCACTAATGTCAAGCTATCTTAGTAGTCATAGAATAATCAGTCTTGTTTTATGATAATTTAAAATGTGAATTCCATTAGCTAATACTTGATTCTGGGTTTTTTTAATGAGTTAAAAATGTTATTTTCCTTCCTAGCTATCCTTGTCCAGTTATACTAGCCTCATAAAATAAATTGAACCTCTTTTTATATCTTTTCTATGACCAAGACAATATAAATAACAAAAGGTTTGGGTGCTTGAGTGGCTCAGTTGTTTAAGTGTCCGACTCTTGATTTCAGCTCAGGTCATGACCTCAGGCTCACGAGATGGAGCCCCTAGTGGGCCTCCGCACTCAGTGCCATGTCTCCTTGAGATTTTCTCTCTTCCTCTCCCTTTGCCCTCCCCCACTGGCACATGTGTACTTTCTCTCCAAATAAATAAGTAAAATCTTCCAGTTCCATCCATGTTGTTGCGAATGGCAAGGGTATTATGCTGAGCGAAATAAGTCAATCAGAGAAAGACAATTATCATATGATCTCTCTGATATGAGGAACTTGAGGGGCAGGGTGGGGGGCTGTGGGGGGTAGGGAGGGAAAAATAATGAAACAAGATGGGATGGGG
>LNAC01000061.1:1986589-2093983 GCA_002007465.1 Ailurus styani | reverse complement strand
ACATGGATGGAACTGGAGGGTATTATGCTGAGCGAAATAAGTCAATCAGAGAAAGACAATTATCATATGATCTCTCTGATATGAGGAACTTGAGGGGCAGGGTGGGGGGTTGTGGGGGGTAGGGAGGGAAAAATAATGAAACAAGATGGGATGGGGAAGGAGACAAACCATAAGAGACTTCTAATCTCATAAAACAAACTGAGGGTTACTGGGGGGTGGGAGGGTAGGGATAGGGTGGATGGGTTATGGACATTGGGGAGGGTTTGTGCTTTGGTGAGGGCTGTGAAAGATGTAAGCCTGATGATTCACAGACCTGTACCCCTTGGGCAAATAATAAAAATAAAATTAAAAAAAAAAAATAAGTAAAATCTTTAAAAATAAAAAGAAAACAATCAATGGGCATCATAACTAATTTATGCCCCTTAAATCAAGTGTGTGTGTGTTCCTCTATTATCATTTCAAATATCTTAGTTTTTCCACAGGCTTCACTATTCCTATAACTGGTTTCTGCATTTGCTTTTCTGTAAATTGACACAACGCATTTATGTAAACTCTAAATAAGCTCTGCCAATTGTAATACTGCATCTTACACCCTCCAGTAAGGTATTAGATGAGCATTCTCATCTATGAATTTTATATGAAGTGAGTGCTGCTATTAGAGACACATCAATAAAAATTAATTATAGCTACCAAAGGTATAAGTGTAAATGAGCATTTACATTTTAATAGAATTTAAAAATATAAATATCATCTCAAAAGAATGCATACATTGATAAGGCTTATTTAGTAACACTTATCAATATATATGACTTTCATTCAATGATGTGCACCTGGTAAAATTATTCCTAAAGATAAACGTATTCCATTTGGGTCACATTATATCCTTGATAATGTCCTTAAGATGTTCAATCCACACTGTCCTTTGCATAGGAAATAAAGATTTTAAATATTCTTTTTTAAAAAAGTAAACAATATGAGATACAATATGAGATATAAAAGTATTTAAAAATTAAATAAATATAAATAAATATAAAAATAAATATATATAAATATCATATATTCACTCTATAAAGTGAATATATGAATCTATGCAATATGAGTGGATCCACAGTTCTTTTTGTTGTTAAGAATGCTTTAATGGGCTATGACACTTAAATAAGCTATCAATCCAATTTTCAAATACCTCCAAGAAGAAAGACAAAGTAAGAACTTAATGTGCTCTTTCTAACCCTCCAGCCCCAGCCTTCACCCTGGCTCCCCAAGCTTGCAATTCTTCAACATTAAGACTAACCTTTCAAATGATAGACGGCACTTTGGGATTTTATGGAATGTCTAAACATTATAGTCTCCCCAAAACACAGATCTAAACAAATATCAATAACCATATATTAAATTATTAACAAATACTGTTTATTCATTAAGTAATAGTACTAAAACAAGGAAGAATATTAGAGTTGCAGGCTTAAATATCTTTTAAATGCTTGAGATATGTTCCACATCTTATGATTTTTGCAAATAATTAGCACTCGATAATGAATTACTGGTAGTCACAACCTAGAAAGCTATTTGTCTTCCAGATGCTAATAGGACTGTACTGAAGCAGTCTTGTAGTTCTTCGTATTTAGTGCCCTAAAATTGGAAAATAAATGCACATTTAATTTTTTAGGTGCAGGTAATATATCTGTACATTCTTTTAAAAAAAGTTGTGCAATAAAAAATTAATCATCCAAAACCAAACTCTCTCACTAAATTAAAAAGTGTCACTTAAAATATAATTTAAGAAGGAAAAATTGGTTTGGAGGACCAATTTTAAATACCACCCAGACAGAATGCGTGTGTGTGAGCAGGGGGTGCAGAGGGATGGGCAGGGGAGGGGAGCACAAAGGGAGAGGAAGAGGGAGAATCTCAAGCAGACACCAGCCTACAAATAAATAATTTGGGTAAAGGGTGTTTGGGTGGTTCAGTCAGTTGAGCATCTGACTTGATTGTAGTTGGTCATATGATGCTGGGGTTGTGGGCTGGAGCCCTGCAAGAGGCTCTGCACTTGGAGCAGTCTGCTTGGGATTCTCTCTCTCCCTCTCCCTCTGCCCTTCCCCCCACCTGCATGCTGTCTCTCTAAAATAAATAAATAAATAAAATCTTTAAATAAATAAATAAAATTGGGGTAAAAAAAGCTAAAGCTTGCTTTGGGATAATATTTGCAATAATATAAAAAGTATCAATAAACTCAAAATTATTAAACAGAAGATAAACTTCTGATTATCCAAAAGAGCAATCAGTTTTTGTTTTCTCTGTTAAAAAAACATATTTATCATAGAACTTTCTCAGATCTGTTCTGTGGATAGAAAAGAACACTCAGAAAACCTGCAACTGCCCCCTCTTCCCCACCCCCATGAAAAATCTCATTTATTTGAGGGTGAGTGTGGTGAAGAAAATTCTAATTTTACTCTCTGTTCTGTATTACATAGATAGAGTTGGGCAGAGCACTGATAGATAAGAGGCTTGCCAAAGGATGAAGTTCAAAGGACATGAAAAAAGACTCCATATATTCCCATTTCCACCAACTAGCCCCCACAGAATATTACGCCTTTAGACAACAGTTAAGTTACATAAATAATGATGAGCAGTCTTATTTTGGGGATAGGATAGTAAGATTTATATTATAATCACTGTTCACAAGTGATACAGATGTACTGAGATGTTTTAATAAAAGAAAAGAATGTGAATTTGGTGTCCTTTACCTAATCTAGTGTATGATTGCCCTGAAGTTAGAAATATGTAAATTAGCTTAATTTGTAATAAAACTTTTTCAGTGAATAGATAGGAAGGTAATCAAATCAATTCTTCTACTTATTCATGATCTTGGACACAAATAAAGAAGGGATGATGGATTGTCCTTTTCTAATTTACATTCTGAACTCCTGAGAACTTTTTTTCAGTTTTGAGAGTGCTCAAACCTTGGGTAAAATTGAACTTTTAGGATACTTTAATAATATACCTTTCTTTAAAGCATTATAAAGTGATGTTGATAGCTTTTTTAACTAACCAAAATATTTCCTAGAAGATTTCATAAAAGATCACTTCAGACTTAAGGAGAGAAGTCTTAAATGTCATTAGAATTCCTCATTATTACTGAGAGCCTAGAGACCACATAAAGCTAATAATTTAACAAAGATCAAAAACACCCCTTGAGAAACAAACAATGTTAATCTGTACTGCTAACTAAACTATAAATATCTAAGCAGTCTCAAACAACTCATAATAAGGTACTATAGATTTGCCTTAAAAATTATGAACAGAATAGCTTTTACAGATAAATTAAGCTTTTTCAGTGAGAAATTTCAGAATATGGAGAAGAACTTCTACAAGGGAGAGCTTCTATACAAAAGGAGCTGAGATTTTCAAAGACATCCAGATATGTCCTTGTTTAAAGTATGAATAAACAGGAGATATTTTGAAGGGATCAAACGGTCAAAAACAATTTTTCTTAGTTTATAGACTGAGATAACATATTACTACCTTTTGATATTCAAAGTCATTATACTTTCAATTGGTCTGCTCTTTGGTCCACCTGGTGGGTGGAAAATCTTAGCACCTTTGCTGGAAACGTGGCTTGCCAATTTAACCACATAAGGGTCAGCAGAATGTGAAGGGTAAGGGTCAAATGTTCCTGCTTTCATTCCACCAGCCTACAAATAAAAATGAGACAGTCTAATGTAGTTTTGTAAAATGCTTCTAAAAAAATTAGATTTTGAATAAGTTCATACATATTTGTGTATTGTCTACAGAGTTGGTCTTACATTTAAGGGAAGTTGTCTATACAGACATACCTCAGAAATATTGCAGGTTCAGTTCAAGACAACTGAAATGATGTGAACATCATAAAAAGCAAGTTAAATGATTTTTTTTTTGTTTCCCAGCACATTTAAAGCTATATTTACACTATGCAATAGTCTATTAACTGTGTAAGATCGTTGTGTCAAAAAGAACAGTGTACATACCTTAATTTAAAAATGCTTTATTGCTAAAAAAAAAATACTAAATGTCATTTGAGCTTTCAGCGAATCATTCTTTCTTGCTGATGGAAGTTCTGGCCTTGATGCTAATGGTTGCTTACTGACCAGGTGGTGACTGCTGAAGGTTAGTGTGGTTGTGACAATTTCTTAAAGTAAGACAATCAAGTCTACCATATTGATTGACTCTTCCTCTCATGAATGATTTCCCTGTAACATGCAGTGCTGTTTGACAATGTTTTACCCACAGCAGAGAACTTCTTCCAAATTGGAGTTGATCCTCTCAAACCCTGCTACTGTTTTATCAACTAAGTTATGTAATATTCTAAATCCCTTGTTGTCATTTCAACAATTTCACAGCATCTTCATCAGGAGTAGATGCCATCTCAAGAAACCACTTTTTTTGCCCAGACCTAGGAAGCAACTCCTCATCCATTAAACTTTTATCATGAGATTGTAGTAGTTCAGTCCCATCTTCAGGCTCCTCTTCTAATTTCAGTTTTCTTGCTGTTTCCACCACATCTGCAGTTACTTACTTCCTCCACTGAAGTCTGAACCCCTCAAAGTCATCGAGGTGGGTTGCAATCAACTTCCAAACTGTTAATGTTGATATTTTGACCTCTTCCCATGAATCATAGATATTCTTAATAGCATCTAGAATGGTGAATCCTTTCCAGAAGGTTTTCAGGTGACTTTGCCCAAATCCATCAGAGGAGCCACTATCTATGGCACCTATAGCCTTATATGTATTTCTTAAATCATAAGACTTGAAAGTTGAAGTTATTCCATGATCCATGGGCTGCTGAATAGATGTGTTAACGGGCATGAAAATAACATTAATCTCATTGTATATCGCCATCAGAGCTTTTGGGTGACCAGATGTATTGTCAATAGCCAGTAATATTTTGATAGGTATCTTTTTTTTCTTTTTCTGAGCAGGTCTCAAATGTAGGCTTAAAATAGTAAGCCATATCATAAACAAATGTGCTGTCATCCAGGCTTTGCTGCTCCTTTATAGAATGCAGACAGAGTAGGTTTATCATAATTCCTAAGAGTCCTACAATTTTGGCTGTGGTAAATGAGCACCGGATTCAACTTAAAGTCACCAGCTAACAAGAGAGCCAGCCTGTCCTTTGTAGCTTTGAAGCCAGGCAGTGATCTGTCCTCTCTAGCTCTTGAAGTCATAGATGGTATCTTCTTCCAATAAAAGGTTGTTTCATCTACATTAAAAATCTGTTGTTTAGTTAGGCACCTTCATGAATTCTCTTAGCTAGGTCTCCTTAGCTGTAACTTGCTGCAGCTTTATCAGCACTTGTTGCTTTATCTTGTACTTTTATGTTATGGAGATGGCTTCCTTAAACCTCATGGACCAACTTCAGCTAGCTTCAAACTTTTCTTCTGCAGCTTCTTCACTCCTCTCAGCCTTCATAGAAGAGAGTTGGGGTCTTGCTTTGGCATAAGGAGATGTTGAGGCAGGCTTGATCTTCTAACCACTAAAACTTTATCCATCAGCAGGAAGTGTTCACTGGAGTAGCACTTTTCATTTCCTTCAAGAACTTTTCCTTTGCATTCACAACTTGAGTAACTGTTTGGTGCAACATGCCTAGCTTTCAGCCTATCTCTGCTTTTGACATGCCTTCCTCACTGAACTTAACCCTTTTTAGCATTTGATTTATAAAGTGAGACATGTGGGGCACCTGGGTGGCTCGGTCCATTAAGCTTCTGACTCTTGATTTTGGCTCAGGTCATGATCTCAGGTTTATGAGAGCCAGCCCCTCATAGGGCTCTGCACTCAGTAGAAAGTCTCCTTGAGATTCTCTCTCTCCCTCTCCTCTCCACCTCTGTCTCTTTCTCCCTCTCTAAAAAAAAATAATGAAGTGACACATGCAACTCCTTCTTTCACATGAACACTATTGCAGGGTTATTAATTGGTCTAATCTCAAAATTGTTATTTCTCAGGAAAGAGGGAGGCCCAAGGGAGAATGGCCAGTGCATGGAGCAGTCAGAACACATGACATTGATCAGTTAAGTTTGCCATCTTACATGTTACCCCCCCCAAACAATTACAATAGTAACAGCAAAGTTCACACTCATCACAAATCACCATAACAAATATAATAATAGTAAAGAAGTTTGAAATATTGCAAGTATTAAAATGCGACACAGAGACACAAAGTGAGCAAATACTGTAGAAAAATGGCACCAATAGACTTGCTCAAAACAGGATTGCCACAAACCTGCAATTTGTAAAAAAACAAAAAAAACAAAAAAACACAGTATCTGTGAAGTACAGTAAAGCAAAGCCCAATAAAACTAAGTATGCCTGTACTGTTCAAATACCAGCAGTCTCCCTGCTGCCAATTTTATGGGGCAAGACACTGCAATTTTGAAAAGTTCTCTATTAAAATGCAAATGTTTATAAGGTAATATTCCAAACTCTTGTCAAGTATTATTATTTTAGTAAGGGTTTACCAGATCAGGCTATCATCTAGTTAAGGAGTGAACCTACTACTGAGGGAATAAGACTTAGGTCAAGTATATTTTGATACAGAAAGAAGTTGGGGTTCAGAACCAGAGAACACTCAGAGAAGAGGCCAAAGATAAGATCTGTCCAACTGGGAGACTAACATAACATGAGTTTATTAAATCTCAGTCAATGATGAAAAAGACACAAAAAATAAAAACTTTAAAAAATAAGGAATAGCACATAGAAACAGAAGGTGAGAAGAAAATGTGATCTACTTTATACTTTTTTTATAATCTATTAAGAGAATTCAATCAAAATTACATTTTGAACTGTACACAAAACAATTGCTTTGACTTTTTAAGCTGAAATTTGCCACAATATAGAATCGTAATAACCCATTTAAGTAGGTATTCTTTATCTTATAGTATCTAAGCCAAATATACATGAAAATTAAATTAAAAGATATAACTGTAATATTTCAAGTTTTCCAGATTGAGGACACATAGATTCTTTTGAATCTATGCCAACATCTACTTATCAGAAAATAAAACAAAGCATTCAAAAAAAAAAAAAGCACAGACCAGTTACACTTAAAATTATTGATGTAAAAATACTTAAAATATTAACAAATAAGATAAACTAGTACACTTAAAGATTAATACAACATGGCTAAGTGGGATTCATGCCAAGAAATCTATTATTATTATTCACCTTATAACAAGTCAAAGGGAGAAAAAAATAGTCTAAGTAGATTACACCAAAACGTTCAATATAATTCTATATATATTCCTGATTTATCCCTATTTTTGGCATCTATAAATATGAAACACTAGAATAAATTAAAGTAATTCAGTAAATTCAAGATTAAGGCAAAGGATGGCCACTGTCGCTAACCTAAGACAAGAACATGACTTAAGAGCTATAAATACTGGAAAAGAGCGAGCAAAACTATTTGCAGAAAATGTAATCATATATCCGAAAATCTAAAGAGAATCAAGTAACACCCATTAGAACATAAGAAAACTTAATGAAATAGTCAATTATCAAATTTTTTATAAAGATAAATTATATAAGTGAATATATCATAGGAAAAAAACTGTTGACCAGAGCCTTAAATAGCAATAAAATACAAGATATATAAACCTGTGTAAAGAATTCTACAAGGTAACTAAAAGTTTTTATAAGTATCTTATTTCTAGATCAGAAGATTCAAATCATAAATATGTTAATACATCCAAAAATCTAAAGATTTAACATTTTAGCAAAATACCAAACATCATCTTTCTCCCCAAAGCTTTAGAAAATAACTTCTCAAGTTCTAGAGAGTAAATATGGGAGAATAGCCAACATAATTTTTTTAAAGAAGAAACTAGACCACCCCAAATTAAAATGTAATAGTAATTAAAAGTAGCTTGGTGTAGGTAGAAATAAACATCAAACAAAATGGAAATTGAAGGGAAAAAATAGGAATTTTGATTTGACAAGGGTGTCATTTCAAAGCAATGGTATTAACAATTCTATCAGTGATATTAGGAACAATTGGCTTTTTATAAAACCAATTTTCTTGAAGTCTAATTCACATACAGTTAACTGTACCCATTTAAAGCTTACAATTCTATGACTTTTTAGAGTTGTATATACCCTTGAAACCATGACTGCAATCAAGATGTAGAGCATATCCTCCCCCTAAGTTTCCTCCTGTCTTAAAAAGTGGATTTTAAGGGGCGCCTGGGTGATTCAGTCGGTTAAGTATCTGGCTTCAGCTCAGGTCTGAATCCCAAAGGATCTCTGCTCAGCAGGGTCTGCTTGTCCCTGTCCCTCTGCCCCTCCCCTGACTTGTGCACACTCTTTCTCTCTCTCGAATAAATAAATAAAATCTCTGAGGGAAAAAACACCCTGGATTTTGAGAAAGATAAAACCTGAATCCTTACTTTGCTCATGTCAAAATATATTTCAAATGAAGATTTAAATGCAAAAATGTAATACTAATGGAAGAAATCGAGAATGTACATTTTTATAATATTGGTGGTAAGGAAAATCATTCTGAGAATGACATAAAACTCAGCACAAAGAATTGATAAATTTGACTACATCAAATTATTAAATTTCTGAATAGCACAAAATACCATAAAGTCAAAGATTCAACAGACTAAAAAAATTATTTTCAACACAAAGAACAAAATAATATTATTAATATATTAAAAGATCTTATAAATCAATATGAAAAAGACAAATATCCTAATAGAAAATCTGCAGGGAAAATGAATAGGCAATGCACAGAATATTAAGGTTTGTAAACTATAAGAAGCATTTTTATTTTTATTCACACTTGTAAACCTCAGCAGAGTAGGAGAGAGTTCATTTTAATCACCATTTCAAAAACTAAAAGATGGTCTGGATTTTCATGGTTTTGTGAATAACTATGCCTAAGATCTAGAGAGGCACTGAGAAAATCCACTGCAAACTTAAACACACGTAAAGTGATAAATAATTATTTCAAGAACTCCATTATTCCCTACACTAGCCAGGCTTTGTGACTTTTCATAATTTTGTTAAAATAAATTTCACAATTCTTACTGTGAATAATAAGAATGTGAATAATAAAGAGTTTATTATTTATATGGCTAATACAATGATTTGACAGAAAGAAGCGACAGTTCTTCATAATGTGTAATAATTTTTAATTCTAAAATTTTTAACTTACCTTTTTACCCGGGGAAGAGGGCTTAAAGGGGTGTGAAAGTACTTCTTTCTTCTCTGTTTTTTTAATTGGTGGTAAAGTTTTCTCAAAGGAATAAGGATTGGTATCAAAATATTCCCTTGGGTAAAGGTGTAACTTGAAAGGTGTTCCTTTAACT
The DNA here is from genome assembly GCA_002007465.1 of Ailurus styani. Classification (NCBI taxonomy): domain Eukaryota; kingdom Metazoa; phylum Chordata; class Mammalia; order Carnivora; family Ailuridae; genus Ailurus; species Ailurus styani. The sequence goes on along the minus strand of LNAC01000061.1, from coordinate 2,084,645 downwards.
AAACGGTGGTGTTCTTCATTCTCCTTCTGTAAATCAGAGTTTGAAATTATGTAATATAAATTATTCAAATTAGCAGTAACAGTTAATTTTTTCTTTTATGTTTTAACACAAGCATGTAAATTTTTTAAATATATACTGCTAGGTTCACTTTAAAACATTCATTTATTATGTTTTGTTTCTATGATACAAATGACATCTCCTCTTCCACACCACAGTGGTAATGATAACTTAACCATTCCTTTTATCCTTTTGGGCAGTGTTTCTCAAATTTTAGTTTTCATAGGAATCTCTTGATAATTTATTTAAAACACAAATTACAAGTTCTTCTCTCAGAGATTTCTGATCCTCTTGGTCTGCTAGATGATTCTCAAATCTGTAGTTTTTTTCAGTCACCCAAGGTGATGCTGATGCAGGTAACATAAAGCAATGCTTTAAAGATCACCTTTTGCTAGAATATTGTGTTTGTTTTAACAACCCCTGCCCTAGAGTATTCAGTTGAGTACGAATCAACACATATATATGAGTAAACTACCAATGCCAAAAAAAGAACCACCTAAAAAGACTAGAGGTAACAGTGCCTGGCTCTTACCACAGGGCTGGCAAGAGTTCTGGTTCCATCAGCTATACTGGAAAACATGACTGCCAGTTGACCCAGTGCCAGGGCACTGGACAGAGCACACAGAAAGGGGTGACCTCAGTAGCAGGGATAATTAGCCCTAGATTGAGCTTGCTTCTGTCCCACCTAACAAATCTTAAAAGTGAGACCTGAAAAAAATCAAATGGTTTCCAAGTCATTTCACTGCATCCCAGAACAAAGCCCAAGAATTTTTATAAGAAAATACACAGCACTCAACAAAGGAAGTGTCACAGTGCCTGACTTCCAATCAAAAATCACTAATAATGCAAAGTAAAAATATGACCTCCGCCAAGAGGAAAAACCAGTAATTCAAAATTAACCAAGAACTGACATAGATGTTAGAATTAACAGAGAAGGAAACTGAAACAATAATTGTATTCTATATGCTCATAAAGCTACATGGAGACATATAAGATATATTTATTAAAAAAACCCACTCAAGTAGAACTTCTGGAGAGCAAAAGCACAATGTGTGAGATTAGAAATACACAGGATGGCATTAACAGCATATTGGACCATAGAGAAGAATAGATTAGTGACCTTAAGGACACAGAAAAAGAAACAATTCAAAATGAAATACAGAAAAGGAAAAAAAGAATTAAAAAAAAAACAAAAGCAAACAGAGCACTGATAAACTATGGGACAATTTCAAGAGATCTAATGCATATGTAATAGAGGTCCCTGAAGGAGAGGAGAAAGAGAGAAGAACAGAAAAAATAACTGAAGAAATAACAGCTGAAAATATTCCAACTTTGATGAAAACTATAAACCCACAAATCCAAGAAGCTCAATAAACCCCAAGAACAAGAAGCAAGATGAAAACACCACCAAGGCACAGCATAATCAAATTACTCAAGTGAGTAACATACAAATCTTAGAAGTAACCAGAGAAAAAAGGACAATAAGTACATATAGAAGAACAAAAATCAGCATGACAGATTTCTTGTCAGACACGATCAAGCAAGAATGCAATGGAGTAATCTCTTTAAAATTCTAAAAAAATATATAAAATTTCTGACTTACAAATAATAAGTTCTGAAGATAAGAACAGAACTTCACTATTAGGAGAGAAAAGTATTTTATGCACGTAAAGTTTAGAACAAAAGACTAATTACTGGGGCAGGTGGGGGGGGGGCGCTCAGTCAGTTAGGTGTCTGCCTTCAGCTCAGGTCACGTTCCCAGGCGCCTGGGATAGAGCCCTGAGTCGAGTTCCCTGCTCATGTTTATCCATCTCCCCCTCTCCCTGCTCGTGCTCTCTCTCTCTCTCTCTCTCTCTCTCTCAAATACATAAATAAAACCTTAAAAAAAAAAGATTCCGAGTCACTGATAAAACTGCCTTGTGTGTATTTATATGTTATTACTATTCCTACAGATGAAAAGTCGCTTATACAAAACTTTGTAATAATCCGTACACAGAAACAAAGATGCTTGTTAAATGACCAAGGTTTCTGCCCAATTTAATAGAAAACTTTTCCTGAGTTTGGACACACCCCTTTGCAAAAATGGCCACTATCCTTCTATCTCATGGCCCCACTGCTGCTTAAAGTCACCACAGCAAAATTGTTGAAGACTTCATGTCTAAAACAAAAGAACTCATAAAATGTTTGCCATTTAAGTTCTACTGTTTAATGTCCAAATGAACTTGACTTTCCATTAATGTCAGTTTCCTTTAAGTTACATTGAAATTGTTAGATTATGTTGATACTGCTCCAAAATTTATAAGGTTTCCTCTACTCATTCCCCTGTAGGCTTTGTCTATTTAAGTGACTAAGTTTCATTCAAAGTCAAATATTATATAAAATGAGTGTAGAGGCATATACCAGTACATTTAGCTTTTATTTCTATCATTTCATAGAGTACTTTCCTCTCATCCTACCATTCTCTTTTCGGGAAGTATTCAATCCATTTTCTACCTTCGACCTTCTCCTTTTTCCCTATCACTCCTACATTTCATTCGCTGATCATAATGGCTTGATTAGGTCAAAGGTACTACCACTACTGTAATTAGCCACAAGATATCAGGGTGTAGTGGGACTGTGGCTAAGGGTCCTCAAAATAGGACATAGCTGATCAGGCCAAGGTAACAGAAGTGTCATAGCTAGTTGAGAGAGGTATAAGGTACATGTGGTACACTATAGCAGGAGATAAAAGCTCATCCGGGGAAGAGCTGAGAAGATATACAGCAAGACATGGATATTCGATATCAAAAAGGTAACATTATCACAAATCATAAACATCAGTCTACTATTGCCCTAATAAGACAAATACTGATAAAATAAAACAATGCATAATTAGATCACAAATCAATTGTCCAGTCAACCAGGAAAGATTGAAGAAAGTTAAAATAGGTTATTTTACCTTGTAATTTAGTTTGGGTGCATCGTAGAAATCAGCAGAGTGTGAAAACTGTTTACCTATGGTAATATTTGCATAGCTAAGGAAGGAAATTAAGAAATGGTGACTTTAGGATTCAGAAATTAAAAATTTTTAAGTTCAAGACAAATTATATGAAAGTATAAAAAATATCTTACCCATATCCAGTTCCTTTTTTTCCTGGGTTTGTGTATAAATTCTTTCCAGGTGCCTGATATTTTTCTCTAGGTTTGGACTGTGCACTGAAGAACGGCACAGGACCACCTAATGTTCCATAGTAGCTTCCTAAACCGCATCTTAAATACAGTTTTTAAAAAAGGAGCAAATTAATACAGCAAATTTTGCATTTTACATATTTGATCACAATTTATTTAAAAATTACAGAAAAAGGAACAAAATATATGCAATAGAATTGACTTGCCCAACTTTAGTAAGAAAAAAAGCAACCAATATTTTTATTTTTTAATCTAATTTCCCCCACTTTACAAAGTCACAAATTTTCAGATGAGATGTTTTTAATTTTTTATGCTTATTTTAAATGTTCCACACAAACAAAATTTTATAATCTCTAGGAAGTGACAATAGTTTCCATCAATTCAGAAGACTGCAGTTTTATTAACCTCAAAAAAATAGCACAATTAAGCACAAAATTGGCCTTCAACCAATCCTCATCTATCATAAATTCTACAGTCAATATTACAGAGTATGCATTAACATCATATTATAAAGCTCAGCTATACAATGTGATGCAACAGACTATATGATTTTATTTAGTGGTTCAGAGGTAAGAAAAAAAATGGACCTTCACATTGACAACTGTCACAATTAAAATACTGTTAAACTCCATGCATGTATCTTCACCATGATTTTTAAATAACATGTCTTGATAAATTATCTTCTTTATCAAAAAAAGGCTTCTCCTAATTGTATAATTTTTATGTATACTTTTTAAAAGTTTTTACAAAGCAAAAAAAAGAAGAAGAAGAAGAAGAGTAAAGGGCACAGATGACCCAAGGCAGTTTTTTCAAGGTTTCAAACAAATGTATTTGCATTATTTAGCTCACTTTTATTATATAAACTAATAGAGAGCAAATACATAATCAAAAATTTAATGAGATGAGGATCTACTTAATCAGAACTACCTGTCAACCTATATCACTCAATATAACTGTCTCCACCTAAGACAAGTTCATCCTAAAAATCGTATTTTAAAAAATGAATCATACTTCTTAAGTCCTTCAGAAAAACACTCAATTTGGGCTAGAGGAGAGAAAGGGACAGGAGATGTATTAATGACTTTTACCCAAACACTTACGGCTTCTTATCTCCACTACTAGGGAGGAAGGCTTTGCCTAGATTTTTTTTGGCTTCTTCCATCATATGCCGTCTCCTCACTTGATTCAGACTTACATAGCCTTCACCTTCAAATATCCTTACAAAATGGGGATCAAAATAACCTGCCTGGAGATTTGACATTTCTTTGGATCCCCCAGGTAGCATCTGTTTATTTTTGCTTGCAGCCTCATTAAAGGGTCCTTTAAAAATAAATTAGGAATATCATAATTTTGAGCTCACTAATAATTAAAGAACATGAAAAATAACTGAGAAAAGTTTCGAACTGTGGGATTGGGGCCAGTGAGTTTTGAGCTCTAAAATGCTGTCTCAAAACGTTCACTGAAAACTCTGTGTTACAGACTACATTGACAATAGGACCAAAGAGTTTTCCATTAAATCATTTTAATAATTAGGTCCTGGTTATAGACTCTGAATTTTAGAGCTGGAAGAGACCTGGAAAATAATTTAATCCAATGCTTCCCCATCTATAAACTAGAAAACACTATGTGAGATTATCTGAAGTATCTGTGTGTGGGTGTCTGTGTTTGGGTTAAAGGGCAGGGGTGATCCATACTCAAACTGAAGCAATTCCCCTCCCAGATACATAGCCAACACACATGAGTGTTTATACTCACTACAAGACGTGAACAAGAATTTTCATAGCAGTTTCATTCATAATATTGAAAAACAAGTAACTACTCAAATGTGCATCAACAGGAGAGCAGATAAATATATGTGATATATTTATACAATGAAATACTAGTAGCCCAGTAATTTTTTAAAAGGTTATTTTTATAAATATTTAGAGTTTCTTTCATAATTTAGATCTAGGAGCGTTCAATTTGGGAAGTCCTTCAGCAATGTGAAAAATTTTTTGAAGTGCAAACAATCCTTAAATCAACAAGCTATTTAAATATGAATTTGTATCATTGATTTTTTAACTTAAATTTTTGAAAAGGTAATATATTCACATGGTTCCAAATTCAATAACATGTTTTTCCAAAAAATTTTCCTCCCACACTCGTACATCCAGTTCCTCTCCCACAGGAAATCATGATATTTTGTTTTCCAGAGAATGGTTAAACATGTCCCAATGAATATTTTCATATACTTCACCCATCTTTGATGCTTAGCATAATATATAATCAACAATTCTACACCTTGATTTTTTTTATTTAATAATATTCTTGGAGATGTTTCATGTCAGTGTATTTTTTTTGTAACAAAGGAGTCACTGAAAAGCCAAAAATTTAACTGAGTCATTTAAAATGTTTAATTTACTTTAGCTCTTTATTATTTATGACTCTTCTAAAAAATCCCTCAGCTATTCACTTAGCATTTCACTTTTCAGGAAAGTAATCTTGTATGGCCTTTTGGGATGCAAATGTAAAATGCTGCTTGGATAACAGAGTGTCCCATCTGAGAAACCATAAGCTAAAAACAAAATATTCTGTACCTTCGGAAAGAAGTAAAATTACCTATGACAGAGAATATATAAAGGAAGGGTATCCCAGTGAAAGGAGCTTCCTGCTCTTATAAAATCAAGTTCTCTCTTAACTGCATGGAAATTTTACAAGTTTATTCAACTTTAAACTTAATGCTCTAAAATATAAAACATTAAAAGATACCATTTAACTTAAGAATTAAATCCAAAATATCATATGGAACATATCCACTATTAGGCTGTAAAGAAAACCACATATACTTACGATTAAATGATGACATATATTTATCACCAACAGTAACATATTCCATCTCACTGAAGAGGCCAATCCTCTCCATATCCGTTTTCCCTCCTTCTACAGGCATCGTTCCTTCTTGTGGTGGTATTCTCTATATTGACAACTTCAAAGGGTTCTTTACGGCTATTTCTTATTATTGCAAAATCCTACTTTACATTGAAAGATACCGGAAAAAAAGTTTATGAAAAAAGGCAATTATTAAATTTCAATCCAAATTACCTTCAGCTTGAGAATTAGCATTCACTGTAAAACAATGGCCTGAAACTATGTGGGGAAAGAATCTACTTTGTGGGGCTGAAGGGGAATAATAGCATTCAAAATTATCACCATAAACCCTCCCCTGGATTCTCAGGGTGAAGTATCCACAAATTACAAAGAAATGTGTATGACAGCATCTGTCACATTCCCATTCATCTGTTGTAAATGATAAAATTGTGACTGTATAGTACAGTACAAATACTGTGTAAACAACATCTTTCTTTTGAGAAGTTCAAAGTAGATTTAAAAATCATAATTACATAAGGGCAGAGAGCACTTTCAGTTTAGATCAAATGATTTAAACATACGGCGTTGTCTCTCGTGTTGGAAATTATAACAGTTTTTCAAAATACACAACACATATGGTTATCATGTGTTATTATCCTATAGTTCTTGAGTTTTCTCAAGTTTAAGTGAATACAAGAAATGTGTCACTGGCAAAATTACTTCACTAGGGGATGGATGGGAAAGGACAATTGTCTAGGCAAGATAAAAATTAAGAACAACAAAACAAATGATAATCCACAACGAATTAAGAGTATTTGTTACAGGACAAACTGCAATTGTGAATTCCCTTTTGAAATATCACATTAAACATTCAACTATTTATTTAGATTTTTTTTAATTAGACATGTTCTGGAAAGGAAGATCAAAGAGCTAAGGAATATTTGCCTCTATTTCATCATTGTATATATTTTTAAATATATATTTTTATTTATAAATGTATCATTATATATATATATATATATATATATATATATATATAATTTTTTAAATAGGCTCCACACCCAGCATGGAGCCCCAAACAGGGGACTTGAATGTACTACCCTGGGATCAAGACCTGAGCTGTGATCAAGAGTGGGTCACTTAACAGACCGCGCCACCCGGGCACCCCCATAATATTTTTTTAAGTACCAACTGGATTTAGGCACTGAGCATACATTACTGAATAAAACAAACCCTGGTTTACGCTGCCCAATTTATAATCCAAGGTAAGAACCTTTGGCCTTGAATTTCAGTAACACTAAACACATTTGCCTATTTGGAACTGTGGCTCATCCGAGCAACAACATTGCTAACATGCAATATCAAGGGCGCAAGATTCCATGTAAACAAAAGCATGAGAAGATATGCTTCCATTCCACCTCTTCCCCTGATCAGGTCTGTTTTAAAGGCAAACGTCAGTCAGTTGGGATGCGCTACTTTCCTTTGCGGCGTGTTTCTCAAAAGCTCCATCCCACTACCCGACCACAAGGGCTTCCTGCACTGTTTCAGGGGCTCAAATCCTTTAAATGGCTATCACCATGGGGGAACCACTCTCCCTGGCACCTGGCTCCATTTGACTTCTTTCGGTTCTCAGATAAGGCTCGCTCCAGCCACAGGACCATGGCACATGCTGTTTCGCTTCCTGCGAGTACTTCACCATGCTGACTCCTTTAGTCCCCCCAGTGAACACTGATCCTTCCGACTGTGTAGCTCATTCATCACTTCTTTAATTACCTCACATCGTGTACTTCCCTTCCCAAGTCCCCTCCATGGTTTATCTAATGGGTTATGAGTTCACATCCTTTAACCAACAGCTGTTTCCCCCACTAAACCACTGGCTCCACGAAGGGAGGCCCCGGGGCGAGTCTGGTTCTTCCTTACCACAGGATTTCCAGGGTCTGCGCAGCGTCGGGCACACAACAAAGCGAGCCACAGACGGGAGAAGGAAAGGGAAGACATTCCCGCCTTGAATTTCCCCCGCTATTTAACTCTTCTTGATCCACATTTACAGAATCGTTCTTTCACTTTACACTTTGCAAGCCCCTCTCTGGGTAAAGCTCGCTGACAGAAGCTAGGAAAACATTTCAAAGGGCATGGATCCTGGCCCCAGGCTGCTTCCAATTGAAGCAGACGAGTACGTAATGAAGTGTAACACAAGTGACTTTGACAAGGTCCCTCGAGCTTAAAGCGCTAAGGGGAGAGACCGGTGGAGGAGGGCGGAAAACTTCCGAAGCCACAGGAAAATGATGTCCCATTAAGGAAACAGGCTCGGAGTAGGGAGGTATCTAAAGGACAACACCCTGCGGCCCCGGGGACCAAGTCACCTCTCGGAAGGACACCCAGTCCGACAGCCGAGACCAGGACGTCTGAGGTCGGGTCCGGGTTAACTCAGCCGCAGGAGCGACCGGGGCCGCGCGACGCCTGCCTGCGAAGCGCTTGCGCACGCTCCGCGCACTGCAGAGAGTGACTGCGGCCGCAAGTGTTTATTGTGACGCGTTGCCTCGGGCACGGGAGAACTCGTTTTAAAGTGCGCTACGGAAGGATACGTGGAGAGTTCGAAGACGCATCAAGGAACACATATAGAGACTTCAGAGGGTGGGTAGAATGAGAAGGACTCCACCAATAGAATTTACGGAGAAAAAGGCTTCCGCTCCCCGCCCCATTATCCATCCGCGAGGAACTGTAGTAAGGTCCGCCCCATGACGTTCTGCGGGGCATGTTGGGAGTTGTAGTTCGCTTTGCCAGGTTCCGCCCCTGGAAACGCCACTTCCGGGGCAGCGTGCTGAGCCCTTGCGCGGACGTCAGCGCCCCTGTCATAGCCACGTAGCCGGCATGGTGAGTACCTCTGCTTGCAAGAGACCCCTGCGTTTCCCCCTCGGACTTTCGTAGCCGCAGTGGGTCCAAGCCCTTGAAAGGAGCTGCCCTGCCGGGACCCATGATAGCCGCTGCGAGCTCGGTGGTCTGGGCCGCCTTTCTCTCGGTCTGTCCCTCGTAGAGCCGGAGGGAAACTGCCCCGCACGGTCTAGAATATCAGCCGCTTTAGGACCTTCGCTCCCCGCACCTCCTCCTTCTGACATCATTTTGAGAACGAGGGATTATTTGGAGTCTTTGAAGGTTTGAAGAAGTATCGGACCTGGGAAAGAAAGGAGTAACTTTCTTCAGATACTCTATTCCCTTAGCTCCGGTGATGTCACACTCCCCCGGTTTCCCTCGCAGTTGTTGGGCCAGGTCTTCCAAGCCTTTTCCTAGATGTGGTGTTCTTCAAGGACGCTTTTCTTTACACCCTGCGCTTCCTCCCAAATTTATATATCCAGTTTTTACAACTGTATTCCGAGCTCTAGATCTTCATCTACTAATTGTACCTTCACTTGGATAATTCATGTGTATTTCAAACTCAGCAAGTTCAAAACTGACTCATTATTTCCACCTGCCCTCATCCCATACCCGCTCTTCCCCAATGATCCGCGTATCAGGAAATCCACCATGGGGCGCCTGGGTGGCTCAGTGGGTTAAAGCCTCTGCTTTCGGCTCAGGTCATGATCTCAGGGTCCTGGGATTGAGGCCCGCATCGGGCTCTCTGCTCAGCAGGGAGCCTGCTTCCCCCTCTCTCTCTGCCTGCCTCTCTGCCTCCTTGTGATCTCTCTCCCTCTGTGAAATAAATAAATAAAATCTTTGGGAAAAAAAAAAAAGGAAATCCACCATGTCGTGCATGCCAAAAACCTGGAAATCATCCTTGACATCTTCCATTTCTCAACTCCTGAACATCTGACCAATAATCAGATCCTATGCATTCTATTTCTACATTACTATCAGTTGTCATTCACTCTACTCCCACCATCCCTGTCCTTGCCCTCATCAGTTCTCAACATCTGTGGTAGTTTCTTAAGTGTTCTTTCAAGTAGATCGTCACCAGTCTGTGCCCCTGCCTGGAATGGGTTCTTCCACCTCTACCCCCAGCTTTCCTTTCCAGTTGTTAATACCCATACCTACTTGCCCTTCTCATCTCAGCTTAAATATTACTTCTTCAGAGAGGATCTCAATTAAGAAGCCTTAATTATAGTCCTTTCACTTAAGATCTTTTGTGGAATCATCACGACAACCCTGTGAAATAATAGATTTTTCCAGTTTTATAGAAGAGTACAAAAGTACTGAGTGATTAGTTACATTGTGCAGAAGCATGCAGAGTTAAATATGCTCTTGCCTTTTTTAACTTTGGTCTTCAGTATTTTTAATTGTCATGAAATTTTTTTTGTTCAAATGGCAACTGTAGAACTCTTCATAGTGCAGTTGCTCAAATGGTTGCCTACTATTTGTATGGTAGTATTGTTTTTTATTTAACCAACTTCGTACTGATAACTGTTCAGGTGGTTTCCAATTTTTTTTTTTTTTGCTATGATGAAAACAGTATATAATAAGTGAACAGCATTGAAGTTAAATTTTTACTGAACTTTGATTATTTCCTTAGAACAAATTTTCAGAAGTAGAATTGAGTCTCATTTGTATGAGGATGAATTGTTTTGCTTTACAATGGAATTTTGGTCCTGTTTGCTTTAGGTGATTTCAGAGACTATGGATATACTCTTCAGAATAAGAGGAGGCCTTGATCTAGCTTTTCAGCTAGCTACTGCTAATGGTAAGTCTGACCCAAAAAACTCCTTTTTTATTATAAAATTGATGATGAAATATACTGGGATCCTCTTCATTTTGCAAATGAAACTGGTGAGAGACAGGATAAACTCAAGGTTTAGTGAGGTTAGGTTAGTGAGTTCTCTAAATTAGATTTAAACTTAGGCACTGTATTCCAGCACCACTGCTTGTCTGTGAGGCTTCTCTGTGCAAATTAGAAAAAGATGTCCCCTTTCTTAAAAAAACTTCTCTGCCCACTGGCAGACAATTGTCACAATAAATATAAATGCCCACAATGAGCACAGTGTAAATGAAGCGTGCAGATTCAAACATTGCGGACTTGCACCTATACATCACCCTGAGTCTCCAGAGCCCACGCTCTTGAAAATTATGTTGTTTTGTAATGGTATAAGAATTCTATGGGAGAAATATCAGCAGAGTTTGTATCAAGCAAATTCTAGGATGTCTTCCTGTTTCTGACTTGGGCTAAGGCCACAAACAGAGGTAAAGACTATCATAGGAGAGAGAGGAGTTGTGTTTGAAAGGTGTTTTATTTGAGATGCCAGAGTATATCAAGTGCAAATTCCCAGCAGGCGTTGGATAATTTGAATCTGAAATTTAGTAGAGGGTGGGTGGTCAGGACTGGAGAAAAAGAATATCTCTGAAGGGTGATCATTAACACCATAATAATAAATAAAATCACTCATGAAAAGTGTGATCAGTGGTGTCAGAAACCACAGAAAAGTTCAGAAAGCTAAGGAATGATAAGTGCCAACTTCCTTGTAGGAGGTCACTAGCTGGCCCTCATTTCTTGGCCCCATAGAAATAGGAAGGGAGAGAACACAGAATGTTCTTTCTAACTCATCCCTTCATGCTAAAAAAAGATTGCTCTCAATCTTGGTTCATTTGAATCCCCACTCCCAAATTAATGGAAGTAAATTCAGAGATAAACAGAAGATAATCCAGGAATTATGTTTGTCTTTTGTAGTGTAGCTGAAAATCTTTAAATTTGTCCTTCTGAAACATACCAAGATGTCTTAAAATCTCTCTTGTTAATAAGTAATCTTTTCTCTACCACAACACCAACTATTTATTTAATCAAGATATCAGTGTGATAGTTAAATAAATGTTTTAATCACAAGGTTAAATAGGTTTAGGATTTGAGAATATAAAGCTAAAATAAGTATTTGTGTATTGTCTTTAAATATATCTTCTTGAACCATGAAAATGTTTTACATATTCCAAAAATTATAGTAAATTAAAAAGAAATCCCTGAAAATGAAGTAAAAAGTGTCAAGTAACAACACGTTACACAGAAAAAACTTTGACTTTAGAATACAAAACTTTGGTTGTACTATATTCTTAGTGGGATAGAGTCCAAAGAGAAAAAGAACTTGAAAGAAATTTGAATTTCATTCAACAGTTTTACTGCTATAAGTTATATGGTATTTTGAAAGTAATTGGTGTCCTCCTATGTTAGTGGTGAAATGACTGTTTGGAAAACAGTTTGGCAGTTCCTCAAAAGGTTAAACATAGACTTACCCTGCGACCCAGCAGTTCTACTCCTAAGTGATCACTTAAGAGAGTTGAAAACATATGTGCACAGAATAATTTGCACACAAATGTTCATAGCATTATTCACGATAAGATCCAGAAAGCAGAGAGACAGTCCATTTGTGTATCAGCTTGTGAATGGATAAACAAAATGTGTTGTATCCATTCAAGGATATTATTATTAAGCCATAAAAAGAAATAAAGTACTGATTTATGCTACAGTATGAATGAGTCTTAAAAATACTAGACAGAGTGAAAGGTAGACATGAAAGGACACATAATGTGTGATTCCATTTATAGAATAGGCAAATCTGTAGAGACAGAAAGAAGATTAGTGGTTGCTATGGGTCAGTATAGGGGAATGAGTGCTGATTAGTATAGGGTTCTTTTGGGGTGATGACAGTGTTCTGGAATTAGATAGTGATGATTGTAAAACCTTGTCAGTTTCTAAAAGCAAGTGAATTGTATACTTTAAAAGGATGAATTTTAGGTTCTGTGAACCTTTGAATTTTATCTGTGAATTTTATCTCAATTTATTAAAAAGAAAGGCAAAATATTTTTTTGTCTTATTAAATGTAGAGAATAGTTATTTGGGAGTCAATTTACTATGTTCCACTTTTGTGTGTTTGGAACCATTCTTGTTGAAAAGTCTAAGATTTTTCTCATTAACTTCTATTTATATTCTTTTAATTTAGAAATATTTATCAAGAAAGCATTAAAACATGTGCTGAGTGACCTGTCAACCAAGCTTTCTTCAGATGCCCTTGTGTTCAGGATTTGCCGCAGTTCAGTGTATATATGGCCTAACAGTGACATAAACACCATTCCAGGAGAACTGAGTGATAGTTCTGCTTGTAAGAACATAATGCGTTTTATTTGGTGAGTATGTTTGAAAATTGCTAGAAATGTTTTCAAGATGTCATTTCATATTATAAACATCTTTGTGTATTATACATCTAGCTTTGAACAGGAAGAAGATACAAAACGGAAGTTTATGAGAAAGAAAGACAAAAAGTTATCAGACATGGTAAGCAAATCACCTGTCTCCTTAGTGTTTTAAAAATTTATAATCCGGGGCGCCTGGGTGGCTCAGTGGGTTAAAGCCTCTGCCTTCGGCTCAGGTCATGATCTCAGGGTCCTGGGATCAAGCCCCACATCGGGCTGCCTGCTCAGCCGGAAGCCTGCTTCCTCCTGTGTCTCTGCTTCTCTGCCTACTTGTAATCTCTCTCCCTCTGTCAAATAAATAAATAAAATCTTTTAAAAAAATAAAAATTTATAATCCTTGAATTTGGACTGGAGTGAGATCTTAGAGGTTATTTAATGCAACTCTCTTTTTTTTTTACAGATCAGATAATTGAGGTCCAGAAAGAGTAAATGACTTGTCAGAGGTTATATCTCTGTCTTATGTGTCTAAGCTTTTGTTCCATAGTCATACATAACTTAATACATACCTCTTTTGGGATGCTTTCTGTGCTCCCACAAATATACACAGCTCGATTATGTTTGGAAATTACTTAAAAGTAAATAAAAATGAACCACTCTGAAACACGACAGAGACATAATATGCTGTGAGATAGTAAATAATAAGTGATTTACTTTTCTTCACATTGTTTTTAGTTCTGGTGCTTAGTTCACAGTCACTAGTGTTATTGAGGACCTGCCACATGCCACAAAGTTGGCAAATACTGGAGGTGAAAAGTAGAGCTACTTCAGGAGGAAGTTGTATGAAGTTGATATGACTACAGTGTTTTTCTAGGCTGTTGCGGGAAAATAGGGTGGACACGAGGTTAGAGAGCTAGGCGGGGGCCACTTTGGAAGAGGTAGAACTAAGCCAGCACCTATGGAAACGGAGAGGAAGGAAGGGATCCAAGAGATATTTAGGAGATGAAATGGATGATACTTGGAAATGAATTGGAAATGGGATGACCATTTTCTTTCTTGGGTAAAGATGGGTGATGGGGAAGACATGAGGTCAGTTTTAGTCATGTTGTTTGATATACCAGTGAGACCTTCACATGAGCTGTTATAGAACATACATAAAGAACCTGTGGGCTGTAGATCAGATGATTTGAGAATTACCAGTATTTGGAGCTTGACATTTTGAGGAGTATGGGTCGGTTATTTTGTAGAATGTTCCTCAGTTGGGGTTTGTTTTGGGCTTCCTCATGACTAGCCTGAGGTGGTGCACTGTTGATAGGAATACGAAGTCATGTCCTGTTCTCCTCAGCACATCGTATTAGAGAGGCATGTGCTATCAGTCGGCCTCTAGTATTGGTGATGTTAATTAACTCTGATCACTTACTTCCCAGGGTGTCTGCTCATTTTCTTCTCTGTGAGGGCACTGTTTTTTCCCTTGTAAGTAGTAAGTATCTCATGGGAAGGTACTTTGAAGCTCTCCTATTCCTCACCAAAGTTTTACCCACCACGTCCAGTGTCAACTGATAATTTTTGTCTGAACCCAACAATAACCTGATGGTTACAAAGTGATTTTTCTATCATTTCCTTTTATAGTTCTCAGATGACATTATACCATGAGGAAGAGCTTTGTTTTCCCCTATTTATTTATTATATGCCTGGAAGCATGGGTTCCTGTTTTATGCAATGAGTTACAATCTTATTCTCATTAGTTATTTGGATGCTAACATTTTCTAAGATTTGGCCAATAAAAGCTTCTTCAGGCTGGCTCCAATGTCCTTTTGACATCATATTTTTGAGTACCTCTTACTTCTTCCACTAGGCAGTCATGTACTGTCCCTGTTCCAGCTCAGGGATCAGCCGTTTCTCTAAGGAGCACACACACGTGTACATACACACACAGACACACACGCACATGATGTATTCCTATTGATCTATGTAAATCATATCTGTATTTCCAGTTCTACTTCTACCTCGCTGAAATTGTAACTTTTTGCCTGGAGACACCTGGCTTCCAGTACTCTCAGTATTTTGCCAGATTTGTTCAAAACAGAAAGTATTTTCAGAGTTGTTATTCCATACCACTATTGAAATCAGACCTACTAACAGAGTTCAGTATCTATTTATAGTTTTCTATGTCTTTAGGCCAGGGGTTTATGGTTCTGATGTATGTTTAAAAGTTCCTTTGGTATGTGGTTATTGTATCTTGTTCACTTGATTTTTTTTCACTTTAAGTCTATACAAAAGTAGAATAATATATGAATCCTGGTGAACCTGTACGAACTTCAATGTTTATTAACACACACACACACACACACACGCACATGTTTAAAAAAATGTTTACCAACAAATGGTCAATCTGACTTCATCTTCATCCCCACTCCCTCTCTACCTCTCCTCAGATTATTTTGAAGCAGAGATTTTTTAAGATTTGTGCTTTTAAACAATTTACTATAATATAGCTTTATATGGCCCTTTAAAGTCATTTTACTTCCCCTTTATATTTAATGTTCAATGTGCAATAAGTTGACTATTACTGTTTATCTTTATAGCATCAAATAGTAAATATAGATCTTATGCTGGAAATGTCAACCTCTCTGGGAGCTGTCACCCCCATCATTGAAAGAGAAAGCGGAGGACACCACTACATTAGTATGACTTTACCCGTTGATGTAGTTCTGTCTGTTGCTCCAAAAGAACCATGGGGAAAGTAAGTATTTTGTACTACTACATCTATATAAGCCCTCCTCCCCAGAGTAATCAGAGCCCATTTTTAAATATCATATAGATATATCCAGGATTATTGTTACTTTTACTATGATTTATTCCTTGTTTGTTACTAAACTGAGTCATCTAGTAATTGTTTATTTAGAGGAAGTAGGGTAGTATGCAAAACCCAAAGGTTTTGCCTTTACCTACACATAGGAAATATACAGTCTACTTAATTTTGCATAAAGTTAGACTTGTTTAATAATCCTGGTCCAGTCAAGTTTTTTACTGTATTTGGGATACATTAAGTCTCCATTCTCATTTATCATAGCCGCTATAACTTTTGTTAATACACTTGAATATTTCCCTCCACAGAGTTCGTAAACTTCTAGTTGATGCAATTCATAATCAACTAACTGATATGGAGAAATGTATTTTGAAATATATGAAAGGAACATCTATTGTGGTCCCTGAACCATTGCACTTTTTATTGCCAGGGGAAAAAAGTCTTGTAACAATTTCATATCCATCAGGAATTCCAGATGGTCAGCTGCAGGCCTATAGAAAGGTAATACCAGGGGGTGCCTGGGTGGCTCATTCAGTTAAGCATCTGCCTTCAGCTTGTGTCATGTTGCGGGGAGGGTCTGGGGGTCAGGCTCCATCCTCAGCGGGGAGCCTGCTTCTTCCTCTCCCTCTGCTGCTCCCCCTGCTTGTGCTTTCTCTCTCTCTCTCAAATAAATATTTTAAAAAAGAAGGAAAGGTAAAGCCAGTATACTTATTCTTAGAAAAACTATGACCATCATTCATTTTATATTTACTTAAACATTTCTAATAAATGGAACTTATTTTGTGATTTAATATGAAAGTGGAATCAGACTACTATTTTTATGTGTCAATTTCTGTTGACATAGAACTTTTTTGAAAGTATATTGATGAAAAAAATATGCTAAACCATATGTAACATTTTGATTTCAGGCACTCATTGTGGTTCATATGTTCTGTGAAATTTTTCCA
Organism: Ailurus styani; assembly: GCA_002007465.1. Taxonomy (NCBI): domain Eukaryota; kingdom Metazoa; phylum Chordata; class Mammalia; order Carnivora; family Ailuridae; genus Ailurus; species Ailurus styani. Next base: position 2,067,716 of record LNAC01000061.1, on the reverse strand, counting down.
TAATGAAATACAGAAATAAAAAGATGTTTACGTGCCTTGAGCTGCTGCTGAGTGGTTATAAATAAATTCCTTTTCCCTTCCCTTGCTTTCAGATTTGTAGAAGAGACAAGATTACAGTTAGGGAAGGAAGGTTAAGATTTATGCTAATTCTAATTAGGATATTATAGTAGTAGTTTACCCCCTACCACCCAGGGTTATTTGGGTTTTATTAGAGGCGTTTTGAGGAAAGCATGATCAGCATTCAAAGAACTGAGATTTATTAATGAAATGACAAGTTTTGGAATGCATATTTTTGATGCATGGTCTTGCCTGGCGCCCATCAACCTATACCACGGGAGCATCTCCCTCATCTGTCCCTGGGAGGAGGCGGAGTGCTGTGACCCTCTGCTCCATCTGTAAGTGCCAGTGAACTTGACCTGCAGAGGCACCAGATGATCCCATTCCAGCTGTGAGAGTACTTAAGAGACACAAAAAAGAAAATGTCAGACTTTACAAAGAAAGGGTCATGTTTTTATACAGTTGGGAAATTTTTGCATTTTAAACATATATGCATATTTTAATTTTGATGCCATATTGATTGGTTTCCTACCACCAATTTCTTCTCCAGAATTTAATCACCACCCCTTGTATTTGTTAAGTACTCTAAGCATGGCTTTTCGGAATACTTTCCTATAATTCTATCTTTGTTAATTGTAATTTATTCATTTACAAGGCTGTTTCAAAACCAGTCCTTAGCGTGGATGTATTTTAGCAGACTGTGTTATAATAAATCAGTAATTTGAAATTATGTTACTTCTCTCTGACAAATTATAGTCAGCCCTTGAATAACACAGGTTTGAACTGTAAGAGTCCACTTGTACATAGATTATTTTTAGTAAATACAGTACAGCACTGTAAATATATTTTCCCTTCCTTACGATTTTCTTAATAACATTTCCTTTTCTATAACTTACTGTATTGTAAGAATACAGTATATAAGATAAATACAAAATATGTATTAATCATTAACGTGTGTATGTTATTGGAAGCCTTCTAGTCAACAGTAGACTATTCAGCTTTCGAGGAGTCAGATCTACATACAGATTTTTGACAGTGTGAGGGTTCAGTGCTTCTAATCCCCACCCACATTGTTCAAGGCTCAACTGCATTTTCATTTTTTCTGTGCTCCTTTCCAGTTTCTACCAATATCTGTGGAAAAACATACATAACTCTCATTTGGTTTTTAGTTCAAATCTCACCCTCTTCGACCTTAGTGAATTATAAGTGTGTTTGATAACTTTTATAGCCAGTATGTAGTTTTTTTTGTTTTATATCTTTAGTTTGAGTTTGTTTACTGACGAGCAAGGAGTCTAAGTTATTTAACTTTTTTCTCTTCTTTTCTATTGATTCTGATTTCATTTAGGAATTACATGACCTCTTCAGTCTGCCTCATGACAGACCATATTTCAGAAGGTCTAATGCTTATCACTTTCCAGATGAGCCATACAAAGATGGTTACATTAGAAATCCACATACTTATCTCAATCCACCTAACATAGAGACTGGTATGGTGAGTTTAATAATTACTTATGGAGTTGACTGATGATCAGTGTCAGTGCTGATTTTTTTGTGTGTATCCACTGGAAGTTTTAAGGATTGATTCAGAACGTATGTCATCTCTAAAACAAAATTTACCACCCATTCCTTTTAATAATTGTTGCTTAAAATAGCAGTATTCACAGTAGTCTAAAAAGGTCAGAAATAGAGAGTATGTACTACAGTTTTCCTACTAAAATTCCATTCCCTGATTTATTTAAAGGCTTATCCCCATTTATTTTCATCCTGAGCCTGAGAAATCACGCTAAGTAAAGAGCGTGTTTATGCACAGCACACTGTAGCGGAAGTCTGGGAAGGTCCTGCAACACGTCTTCTCTGCGGCAGGTACCTGGGCACAAGCAGTGGCTCCCCACCAACAGGAGCTCCAAGAAGCGTGGTTGGTGGAGCACAGGGATTCTCTAAGGGTGCGTGTGGGGTCAGGAAGAAAGGGTCTCGTGGGCATCCCTGCGCAGGAATTCTTGTGCAGCCCAGCCTCTTAGCAGCCCTGTGACCGGCAGCCTCCTGTCTCAGGCCCCCACTGCCTCCTTGCTGGCATTTCTCCTACTTCCCAGGGGTATGCTTTGATCCTAAGTGGCCTGCTTTTACTCTTGTCTTTTCTCAGCCTGTTTCCTCATTGTTTCTAGTTGTTTCCTGCCATCCTTACAGCTGCTCACTGCCCAGCTCATTTCAGCTCCATTCCTGCCCCGACTGGCCGATGTGCTCTGCTCTGCTCAAACTCCAGTTCTCAAGAGAGGAAAACTAATCATCCAGCATGTCACGGCATTTATTTGGTATCTAATGCGTCTCGGTGCGCTTTGTAAGGAAATCGTAAGGATGAGAAATGAATATATGATACAATCTAGAGGACTGAGGGGGGCCCACTTCTAGTCCTGGCCGTCAGAGGGCGCTGGGGACAGCTGTTCCACCTGCAGGAGGCACGGACAGCCAGGCTCCCCGCGGAGGGACCCTGGCTGGGTGCTTACCGCCATGTGTGGCAGATGAGTCTCTAGTCATCCCGTCAGTGATAGAAAATCTTTTCATTTATTTTGCTCATATGGGAGGAAATCCTGGAAGACCTTTTCTTGGTTAAAAACCTTTGCTCTGTCACAGTCATAGAGTCACCATAGGCCATACAAACGTAGAGTCTCTAACAAACAGCATAACTCTTGATGGTTTTCTGGTAGACTGTTGCATAAACGTCTTCTCTCAGACTGTATTTGGAACTCTCTAGTTAGGGTGGGTGCACTGTATCATATACTCATTTTTAATTGTTAATAGTTCCTTACAAAGTGCCTAGACATTCAAAACATACCGAATAAATGCTGATTGATTTTTGACAGTGAAATGGGTTTATTATTTCTAGTCTAGAGATATAAGAAGCATTTACATATTTTTAAGACATTCATTATATGATGTTTGCTAATACATATAACATACGTATACATATATATAAAGCACAGTAAGGAGATAAATACCAGAGAGCTCCCTACCCAGCTTAAGAACTAGACCATTACCAGCCTGGCTGTGTGTTCCTTCCTTTTCCACTCCTCTGCCTCCCCACAGCCCAAACAGAACTCAGTTTATCCTGAGTTTTATTTGTATCACTCACTTCCTTTTTTTTAACAGTTTTACCACATATGCGCATATTTCCTCAACACTTACAGTTTTACTCATTTTGAGTTTTACAAAAAACTGGGTCATTTTATATTTGGTCTTCTGCAACTCGCTCTTGCACTCACTATTAAGTATCCAAGAGTTAGCCACGGTATTACATCAAACAGGGGTTCAGTTGTCTTTATTGCTATATAACAAACCTCTGTATGATTTGGTCCAGATATTTTGCTGTTCAGCCAACCCTGATCGGAACATTGCTGTACATGTTTCTTGTTATATACGTGCAACAGCTGTCAACATTTTGCTTCATTTCACCTTCTGTTCTCCCCGCCACCACCCAGGCCATTTCGAAGAAAGCCACAGACAGCGTGGCATTTACCCCTAAATTCTATAGCACCAATCTCCAAATAATAGTAGATTTGCATTCACGGGATAAACCTACTTCGGTTATGATTCATTATTACTTTTTATTCACTGCTGGATTTCACTTGCTAACATTTTAAGATTTTTGCATCTGTGTTCACGAATAAGACTGGCTTCTGAGTTTCTTTCCTCACATTGTTCTTATTTCGATTTTCTGTCAATAATATACTGGCTCACCGAAAGAGTTGGGGAGCAGTCCCTTTTTTTTGTTTTTCTAGAGTTGTTTCTGTAAGATTGGCATGATCTTTTTTTGATTATTTGGTAAAATTTACCTATAAAATAACCTGTGCTTAGCATTTTCTTTGTGAGAACATTTTAAATAAGATTTAATTTTATTAATGGTTATCGGACTTTTTTCATTTTTCTAAGTTCTCTTTACCTAGGTTTAGTCTCTTCCGTAGTTGTAGTGATGGGGTTGTTTTTTTTTTTCATTCTTTATATCATTTTTATGCCTTTTTAAAAAAACTCTTTGTTGACCCCCTTTATCATAACTTCTATATTTCATCAATTTTTTGCTCTTCACTTTTTTTGGAGGGGGAATCAACTTTTATTTTTTTAACTTAATTTTTTCAGTGTTCCAAGATTGTTTATGTACCACACCCAGTGCTCCATGCAATATGTGCCCTCTTCACTTTCTTCTTCCTTTACTTTGATTAGTTGTTTTTGTTCTCACTTCTTAAGTTGGGCATTTTGCATATCGTTAATCTTTTTTTATTCTCTACTTTAAGGTTTTAAATTTCAAGCAAAGCACTGTTTTCACAGGTTTTAATTTCAAGTATTTTAGTTTTATTCAGTTCTAGGTGTCTTTACACCTCTGTTACGATTCATCTTTAATCCATCTGTTATTTGAAAGTGTTTTTTAACATCCAAATAGAATTTATTTATACATGTAGATACATGTGTATGTATTTTTACTGATTTCTGACTCTTTTGCCGACTGATCAGAAACAATTTTTATGTGATACAGATTCTGAAATTTATTGAGACATATTCATTTCCTGCGGATGCTATAGAAACCACAAATTTGGTAGCTTAAAACTACAAAAACATATTCCCTTAGTTGTGGAGGCCACAAGTCTGAAATCCCTATCATGAGGCCGAAATCAAGTGTCAGTGGGGCCACGCTCCCTCCAAGGGCTTTGGGGAGAATCCATCCCGTGCCTCTTGCAGCTGTGGTGGCTGCCAGCGCTCCTCGGCTGCACCGCTCCCATCAGCCCTGTGGTCACGTCGCCTCCTCCTTTCCTCCTGTGTCAGAGTTCCCTCTCTGCTCTCTCACAAGGACACTTGCGGTTGCATTTCAGGCCCACCTCGGACAGTCTAGGAAAGTTTTCCCAAATGTTAAGATCCTTAATCACATCTTCAGGGACCCCCCACTTTTGATTTTGCCTTTTGACCATATAATGTAGCCTTCACAGATTCCAGGGATTAGGAGATAGGTATCATTTGGGCACCATTTTTCTGCCTACCACAGTGTTCTAGTTAAAAAATTTTATGTATGTGCTTGAGAAGAAAATATATTGTGTAATTGCTGGGTGAGAATTCTGTATTTGTCCATACCTCTTCTTACCCAATTTTTAAAAAGATATTACCAGTTTGTGGGGGAAAAATGCATGAGTATTCTTAACATTATACTACAAGAAAGAAGTTATATGATCTTGGCCTTTTTTTAAGGATATTTAAATAGCATACCTGGGCTCTAATCAATGGCAGGTTTCCAAAACTGGAGAAATATTCTTCATCTGTCCCATTACATGGCCCCTTTGTTTGTTCATTCCTTTATTCCTTCCTTCATCATTTATTCAGTAAACTGATTGACTATTAACTGTTTGCCAGATCCACTGTAGAAGCCTGGGCCCAGAAATAAATAAGGCACAGTACTTTCCCTTATTAAACTCACATGAGTGTGGTTAAGCAGAGATTTAAAAAGGAGTAAGTAAGGTGTCAAGTGGTGCTTTGAAAAATAAAAAAATAAAGCTAGCTAGAGTGCGGGCCAGGGCAGGAGGTGGGAGGTGAGGGACTAAAGCATGCCATTTTCCGGTTGGCTGACGTTGGGAGGTCTCTGACATTTGAGCAGAGACCTGAGCAAAGTAAGGGTGCCGCGCTGCGCGTTATTTGGGAAGAATGTTCCAGGCAGAGCAAACCATAAGGCTCTGGCCTCAGACAGATTGCCCTGGCGTATCCGAACCTAAAGCAGCAAGCAACTGGGGAAAGTGGTACAAGATGACATGGGATGGGAGGCCCAGGAGGAGGACTTGCCAGGCCTTACAGCCCATGGTAACAACTTTGGACGGTTTCTAAAACGCCAAGAAAGTGTAATGATCAGCTGTCGTTCTCTGAAGGCATTTTTGTAAGGAACTCAAGTAAGTCTGGCTCTGAAAACAGTAAACTTGGCCTGCGTGTCTGCATAGAATATGTGCATCTATCTTAAGTTAACATGTTGCTGTATTTCTTCTTTTTATACAGATATATGTGGTCCAGGGCATGTATGGTTATCATCACTATATGCAGGATCGGGTGGATGACAGCGGCTGGGGCTGCGCTTACCGATCCCTGCAGACAATCTGCTCTTGGTTCAGACACCAAGGCTACACAGAGAGATCCATTCCAACACACAGGGAGATTCAGCAGGTACAAGTCTCATCAATTGTACGTTTCATTAGCCCTTAGTATACCAGTAATAATGATGATTACCTCGTGGTACAGACTTATTTCTGTTTTGAAGGGGAAAAAAAAGACATACTGGTAATCAGGGAACAGGTCCTAAGTGTAGTTTTTAATAGCTGTCTTGTGTATGGATTTTTTTTGTGTTTTTAAATACACAAAGGCTCTAGTTGATGCCGGGGACAAACCAGCAACGTTTGTTGGATCACGGCAATGGATTGGATCTATCGAAGTACAGCTGGTACTGAACCAACTCATTGGTGTAACTTCAAAAATACTGTTTGTCAGGTGAGGACACTTTAAGAAATTAGTGACATCATTTCAAAGCAAGTTTGTCATTTTATTAAAAAAGAGGAAAATTATACATCCTACTTTCTCTTCCTCCATACTGTTTTTACTCTCTCTCCTCCACACTGCCTCATTGCTTTCCAAATCTCATTTTTTAAACCCTAAATGTTTTGGTTATTTTTTAGACAACTATGAGTTGATGAGTAAACTTTGCAATATATACTTGCATGGTGTAAAATTAATTTAGCCGAGAAGAGGAACACTTGGAAAAATCTCAGCTTTGACTAGTTACAGAAAATCAACTTTTTGTTTATCCTCAACTCTTTAAAATGTCTTGAAAGGAGAAAATCAAATGTTGATCTATGACTGCCCTTTTTGTGTATCTCCTGCCCTTTTTCTTCTTAAGATGTCAGTAAACTAATAGTGTGTCCAAATAATATATTTATTTTTTCCCATTCAAGTTTAGCCATAATTCTAGCGTGACATTATGAGCAAATATTCAGGTCATGATCACAGGGTCCTGGGATCAAGCACTGGGTCAGGCTCCACGTTGGGAAATTCTCTTACTCTTTCTCTAAATAAATCAGTCTTTAAAAAAGTAAAAATGAATATGAGCTAATATTAATAAGATTGATTTCTATGATAATAACTAGCTTATTATTAGTGAACTTATGTTTTAAATACATTTTCTATTACAGAAACCTCAATAAATACAGTAACATTATCCTTTTTTGTGCATGTGCTTATGTCCAAGAATGTATGATTTCACAATTGCAGTTTGGATTGTCTGTGGAAACCAGAGCTAACAAAGAAATTGTGATCAAGTAGTGAAGCATATGGTGATTACAACGTGAACATTTTGGCACATTAAAACCTTATATGTTCCTTACTAAGCAAGAGCTTAGGATTAGCCACCAGCTGTGGAGCTGGTACCTCCACTCTAAAAAATAATCTCCCTTCATCTGGCCATCTTTCTCTCTTCTCAGAAGTACAAATTGTATAGGACATTGAAATATTCCCTAAAATAATATGTTGTACTTGAAAACATTTTGCAGTTTTCACTTTGGCTTCACAGATAATGTCTGTTCTAGTCCCAGATCTCCTGTCACATAGACAGGGCAGGGGTGATTAGTCCCAGTCTTAAAGATGAGGAGGGTACAGACGGAGTCTGATGGTAAGAAGACAAGAACCCAGGACTTTAAAACTCATTCTTCTGAAATTAAATCCACCCATAAGAGCCCCGTGGTCATTAAGGTGACCACATTTACCCTTTTGTTAAAAATCCTTCTTTAAGCAGTTCCAGAAGCAAAGGAACAAGGTCTTAAGTATTAAGCCTTAAATACTTCGAAAGGTTATGGTGCTTTAAATTGCTCTCAAGTCAGTTACCTACTACTTAATGTTATTTAAATTTATATGTTTTTTTCAATAACCAAAAAAGAAAACAAAACGGTAGAAAACACCGGCTCTCAAACTCCTTATTTGACCTTAGTGTGAGAAATCATTCGTCTGATGGAAAGTGGTTTCTTTCTAGCCAAGGCTGTGAAATGGCCTCGCAAGGACGGGAGCTGGCTAATCACTTCCAGACTGAAGGAACTCCAGTCATGATCGGTAAGGTGTCTTGGACATCTTGGGCTTTTTGGCAAAGAGGAGAATATATAAAATTTATTGTTAACATAAATAATGTCACATAAAATCAGTCATTTTTAAACATTTGAAAATTAGCTTTTACACCATACATACTGACCTCTGGATATTTATTTTTCAATTTTCAAGGTGGGAGGAAGTTATAAAAAAGATTGTAATAACCAGAAGTAAAGGCTAAGAAGAGAAGTGATAACTGTTGAAGTATTTAAAGAATCGAGAACAGTATAGAAAAGAGGCCATGGTCACTCAGTTGAGCCTAGTAAGTCATGGTGCTGTCTCTAATGTGGCTGGCTGTGTAGCATTATACAAATTGCTTCACCTCTCTGGGCTTTATTTGTGAAGAGGATCAGATGAGTTGATCTAAACATTGATGATTCTGTGGAGAACAAGACTTGATCTGGGATGACAGAAGGCAAACTAAGACTGCTATTTGTCAGATATCCAGGCAGGCAGTTTTCAGCAGAATATTGGAAGGACCTGAACATGGACCAGTGTGGGCTGTCCCACAGGAGGTACTCAGATCAGAGGCAGCATTGCCCGTTTGCTGAGAGAGCCTCACAGTGTGATTATGATCCTCCGTAGCCCTTTCTAAATCCAATTCCATGGATATGGCAGTGGAATAGAAACCTGATATGATTACAAATACTATTGCATCTTTTGTGATTTTAAAGATATAATTTTATCTTCTGAGAGTATACCTGACATTGTCTGGTGGTCTTTTATAATATAGGCTAGTCAATTTTAATGCTGTGTTAGATCAAATAGGCCAAATAATCTTTTTAAATTGAAATTGAATAGGAAGTTGAGATTCATATATGCTCTCTCACATTTCCTATTTCCCTTGCTACAGGGGGAGGAGTTTTGGCCCACACAATACTAGGAGTGGCATGGAATGAGATTACAGGGCAGATAAAATTTCTGATTTTGGATCCACATTATACAGGCGCTGAAGATCTACAAGTTATTTTGGAAAAGGTAAGTATCTGCTCAACACAAATTTAGATGCAAGGTAAAGAACCCAGAAGCAAAGGAGAGCAAACTGGCCGTTCACAGAAAGACTGTAGACCACGGGCTGTGATGTACACTATCAGGAGGTATTCTAGGGCTGTGAGGACTGCCTGTCTGGATAGGGAGGAAGGACAAGAGGGAACTGAAGTGAACTGCAAACAACAAAATTCAGGTTAGATTTATGAAGACTTAGTTATTAAACTTAATAATGGAACAAAGAGCTTAGAAATATATTCTTTTGGCGATGTTACAGCTTTGCATAAACAAATGTATTGAAATAGGAGAGTAGATTAAATAACCTTTATAATTGTATTATTAACCAAAAATAAGCAGTATGTTGGACAGTATGGAGGCTTTACTACTTCTAGTTTATTTACATGTAATTTATTCTTATTCTGTAAAGGATTTGGAGACAAATTTAAGAGTATTCATTGATACTTAATAATACCAGTTAAAGGAGGTATAAATTTAACTTCATGTATGGGCAAACTAATTCTCACATGTGAAAACTCATACTAAAACTTTAGAAGGCAAGGATAGTAAGACATAATTAACTTGAATTTTAGCTTCTATATTCTTTGCTAAATATAATAAAATTACAAAGAAGGCATACAACCTTTTCAGCCACAAGCCAATGAATGTATCCTACGATTGCCCACTACCTGTCATTTTTCTCATACTGTCACTTAAGTCAACATCATTAATACCTTATAAAAAGCTTTCTCTGAACTTTGAAGTTGTAGTTTAATTAGGTCATTTTTTTTTTAAAGCACAATTTGAAATTCATTGGTGAGACTCTTTCAGAAGTTAAACAGAATGTAAGTGCGTGAAGTTACCAAAGCCCTAAGGATGAGGGGGTTTAGTACATAAAGAGCTTTGGACTGTGTGTGGCTGAATTCTTTTATAGCCCCGTTTAGTAAAGTATTTTGCCAGTGACGAGACCATAAATACAACAGGAGATAAATGTGTCCTGCTTTTATCTTTCAAGGCATTTGGACTTGTGAATCTATGAAAACGTTTCCTGCTGGCACATGAAAGTGGGAGCAATGCTTCCTTTCTTCCCGTAGCCAAGTGTTCGCTCACTCAGCATTAAGTACTACTATGTGCGGCCCACTGTCCGAAGCAATAGGGCTACTAAAAAAGGTCTTTAAGAAGCTCTTAGTCTAGAGCAGAAGACAAACAAGATCCAAAAAGTATTCTCAAGAAAAAATACGGTTATCTAACGTAGAGTTTACAAGACTGAACCAGTAGGGGGATCCCTTAGAGACAGTGAAAGGACAGCAGGCCATGTTCCCACAACTACGGCAGTTTCGACAGGAGTGGAGCCGGCGAAGGGGTGCGGCTGGAGGGATGGGCAAGGGCTGAAGCTGTGAGCCAGGCGGGGAAGCAAAGCATTCAGATTTCATCTTAGCGGCAGTGAGAAGCGTTCATTATTTTAATTAGAGGTATGATGCAGATAATAAAATTACTTCTTTCTGGCTGGTGTGAGGAACTGTGCAGTAGATAGAATTGTCTAGGTAGGGTTTTCTGAAGCAGTTGGGATAGAAAAAGGCATTGTCCCTGATTACTTTCTCTGAGGCTTGTACGGTCCTTTTTTTGCTAATTAGATTTCTATGAAATTTTCAATTGTAGAAAACCCTCTGCTCTTTTAGCACGTGTAGGGAACCATGAAGCCAAGGCCTGACCATCGGTAGTGTTGATTCGCACTTCATTCGGGAATCTAGAGCAGTGTCTCGGAGCCTGGACTGCTGTAACAGAACACCATAGCCCGGGTGGCTTGTAAACAGTAGAAATGTGTCCTCACCATTCTGGAGGTGGGGCAGTCCAAGGCATCAGCAGGTGTGGTTTGGCGAGCCCCACTTACTAGGTCACAGACAGCAGTCTTTTTCACTGCATCTACACAAGGTGGAAGGGATGCGGGACCTTTCTGGGGCCTCCTTAAGGAAGGCACTAATCCTGTTCATGAGGGCCCCACTCTCAGAACCTAGTCACTCCCAGAGGCCCCGCCTCCACATACCATCACCTTAGGGATTCGGTTTCAACATGAGTTTTGGAAGGACACAAACATTCAGTCTACCAAGGACTGTAGGGCAAGTTCTGCCTCTGCCTGACCTCTCTTTACCCTTCTGTGGAACTTTGCTATTTGACGTTCCCAGACTAGTCACCTCAAAGAAAAAGAGCGTTAACTCCCCTGTCTACTCCCATCAGTTTCTGGTTTGGGCACCCTCTCTACCCACTTCTCTTTAAAATGATTTGAGTCTGCTTACCTGGAAAAGGCCTAAAAGATGAAAACAGACAGTGTAAGCCTTTATTCATCATTAAGAAAACAGATTTTAGGACATTAAATTTATTAGAATGCGGTTCCATAGTGTAGCAGCATTAGCACATCTGCTTTACATCAAATTTATTAGAAAAAGTTTTGCTAAAAAAGATAATAAAAAGCTTGTTTACATAGAGAAACAGGTCTCAAAGACCAAAAAAGAAATTTTTTTTGCAGTTACCTGGGAGCGGAGAAATAGGACTGATGGAGGATTTTTTACTTTCATTTGAACTTTTATAATGTAGATCTTATTTTTGCAATCTGAGAAAGAAAAATGCAAAAATTAAAGAGCATCTCTACTCAGCCCTCCAACCTCCACACTAAAAAATAGAGCTAAGACACCATCTTCTGTAGAAACCGTGAACTTTAGGTCTAGGTCACTGCCAGAATACACAGCAGCTTCGGCGTTAGTTAGGCTAAGGAATAAGACCACACTACTTGTCAGTCACCCAGTGGTATTTCAGAGTTCTAGCTGGCCTCCTCACAAGTATTTTCCAAGCAAAGCATTTCACTTCAGAATGATATAACTCAGACTAGTCATTACCTGGGTCTTTAATAAACCAATGGCCCTAGGAGAAATTTGATACACTTTTGTATTCACAGTGAGATTTTGTTTGAAAGTAATTTTCTCTACTGGGAAAAGCAATGGAAAAGAATGGAAAGTGGAAGGATAGCCTGAGGACAGTGAAGGGCAATTCAAGAGGCCAGCACAGATTTCTCCCTGCCACATTTCCTTGTCGCTAAGATGTACAGCTTGGTCCCTTCGACAGCCGTTAATGGACTACTAAGAAAAACAGATTGTCAATTCAACTATCACCTGCCACTGACTGCCAGAATTCTAAAACTTAGACTCAACAAAAATGTGGTATTTGGAGTAACAGTTACCATAAGGAAGCTTTTTCTTTTTTTTATCATTTCAATGATTAAATACCATAGAATTAAAATTTTTTTAACTCTATCTGAAATGGACCCAAGTATGTTACTTTTCTATGCTTTATAGGAGTTCCAATCTTTGAGTTAAACAGGTAAGAATCGTATTCCGGAATTCAGCTGACAGAACCGGACTGTAAAATGTTACAATTTTGATCATGTAATCCTATAATTTAGTAAAAGGTTTTCTTTTCCCTTCTCCTAGGGCTGGTGTGGATGGAAGGGCCCAGACTTTTGGAACAAAGATGCTTACTATAATTTATGTCTTCCTCAGCGACCAAATATTTTTTAAAATATCTTGGACTCAAAGGTTGTAGTAAAGTTATATTATAAATTTGTTAATAAAAAGTAAGTTTAACTTCAGATAAAATCCTGGGTGTAGTCTGATGGTTTAAACTATAATTTTTTTCAAAGGCTATTAGATACTACACAAAGGAAACAGTTTATTCTTTAGACATTCTTTAATAACTTAAAAGACAAAAAGCAGGCACAACCGAAATATTACAGGCATGTAAAAACATGTATTCTTAAATGTTATCTTCACTTAGAAGAAAGTTTTCCTCCTTCGCAGAAGGAACTGAGATACACCTGGTGAGCCAAAAGATACAGCTTGTAGCTGAGCAGTAGGTGTGCACGGAGTGAAGGCTTTCTTCAAACCTTTTCAGAACCAACGTGAATCTGTGGTTAAACATAGTGACATTAAAAACTTTTTAAAAAAGTTCTTCTCCCCAGCCTTCCATCATGCAGGATGATTTCTGGGCTCTAGAATCTAGCAGTAGTTACTATAACCAGTATTAATATGTGTTAATGAAAATAAAAAGATACGCTAGAAATAAGACTGGCAATATTTTAATGAAATAAGTAACTGTGCTGAATAAGCAGTCCCCAAGGGAGGAAGAAAACAAAACTGAGTTACTCACCAACACTTCCTTTTTCCAGTTGTATTTTCTACACTTCCAGAACTTCGTTTCTGTCTGAGCACTGGAACACAATGATCTCTATCGAATCGGTCACTTGATTTTATTGTCTGCATACATTTAATTGTTGTAAGAAACTTGGCACATTCTAGAAATCCACAGGCCCAAGCAAGATCTTCAGCTGTTTGTCCATTCTTATTACATAAACTGAATTTAAGACAAAAATTGAGTTACACAAAAATTGACAATTGTTTAGCCTTTTTAATATATCCTTCTATAAAACCTTTGGGCCCATACAAATGTTGGTTTCGGAACAAGAGTAGTAAAGGAATCAGAGAAATTTCAATATTCCCTGCTATTACATCCTAAGTGGCTAGCACAGAGTTCAGCACAGAGTGGACATTCCATTTTTGAATTAATCAAAGTGTTCTGTGCTCCATATAGTAAGTAATACTCAAAGGAAGTCAATGAGAACTTTTATAGAAGGGATTATCCCAACCCAAAACTAAGATATAATATTGCCACAACAGATGAACAGAATTATACCTCTGATTGCTCATTTTTTTAATTTAATAGTATTAGGTATCATTAACAACAGTCTCAGTTACCATTTAAGTAACTCTAAATTGTCAGTTAGGCAAGCATCATTTTTAAAAGCACGTGTAACTAAGCTTCAGGAGTCTGATTAGCTCAATCCAAGAAAATACGAAAATTTGAAGTCACTGATTTTATACTTACTCAATTTGGGCATCCCTGGCTACAAGCAGGCTAAGGCATTCCAGACTTCCAACTTTTGCTGCCTTGTGTAGCGGAGCCTCTCCAAAAACGTCCTTAAAGATAAGACAGCACATTTTAGTCTCTCCCCAAAACCATTTCTGTGGAAGTTGGTAGGGGAAGTCTAATTACTGTAGAAGAGAGCCAGTTAGAACCACATTGTACTGAATTTTTTTAATTCAAGTTTTTTTTTAATAAAGTTCACTTGTGTTCCATTAAATACAAAGTTTTCCTCAATAAAAACACATGCAGCCACAACTACCTACATCAAAATTTAGGTGAATAGAAGCAGAGTAGAGTATTACAAAGGTAAAACAATTTACAATTTAAATTTACCCTACTTTAATATTCAATGGGAGATGCAGACTACCGTGTTTTCTGTAGAAAACAGTAATAGTTGTGAGTTTGCCTCACAACTGTTATTCAGTAATTACTGTTCTGAGGCTTTTAATTTGGAAATGTAGCAACTGTGCCTTTTGAAATAAACTGCAGACCTACGTATGCTGTGCAGGATCCCAGCCAGGAGCCATACAGATGGCTAACGAGCACTTGAAACGTGGCCAGACTGAGTTGAAATCTGCTGTAAATGTAAAATACACACCAGACTGAGACGTCTGAAAAAGACAATGGAAAAACCTAAGTCATGTTTTATACTGATTACATATTGAGCTACTGAGGTCCACTGCGTTCAACCACAGAATTAATTTCACGTGTCATCTATGTGGCTCCTAGAAAACTTGACATTACTTGAGTGCCTCACTTTATATCTCTGTCAGACGTCTCGCGATAGCCATATTTATAACAAGCGAAACAATATTGTGGCGTCTGAGAAACGTTTTGTGTGGATCTGGGGGGGGGGGGTCCACTGCAACAATCAGTAACCTAGTTACCTGCTGGTTGAGGTCAGCGCCAGTCTGCAGCTGCCACAGAAGCAAGCAAGCAAGGCCGCCACCCGCGGCCAAATGAACAGGCGACTGCTCGCAGGGGTCCGGGGGTGCGTTGACCGAGGCCCCGGCCTCCAGCAGATGCTTCAGACTATCCACCTGCGGGAGAACAGCAGCTCCAGCACCGCCCTGCCTTTATCCCGTCTCGCGCTCCCCCGCGGTCGAAAATCTTAGCCCACGCCCCAAATCTAACTCCGAAGGGGCTTGACTCGGCAGCGCTCCATGGTCAGTGCCCCTCGCTAGTGCTCCGGGGCAGACACCCGGAAAAGAAAGCCTGCAGGGCGGAGGGGGCCCGCGTCTCACCTCTGGGTTGCAATCAAGCAACAGCATTTTCAGCCTACAGCAGAGGACAGGAGGCGTGGGGAGCGCGGAGCAGCGTGAGCGGCGCCGCGGACGAGCAGGGAAGAGTGCGCAGCCCGCCGACTGCGGGAGGATTTAGAATCCCCGGGCCAGAGGGCCGGCCCTCCCCGCCGCGCCCCAGCCCCAGCCCCGGCCGCGCCCCAGCAGCCTCGCCCCCCGCTGCGGCGCCTTTTCCCCGCCCTGCTGGAGCAGCACGTACACAAACACTGGCACGTGCCCCTGCCGGGCTTGGCAGCGGAGGAAGGCGCAGGGTCGCCCGCCGATTGGCCAGCCGGGAGGCTCCGGGCCCGCCCACCCCGGGACGGGGCCCGAAGGAGCCCCCGCGGAGCCGCAGTGCGCGTGCGCCGCCGGGGACGCCGGGCGGCGGCGGTTCCAGCGGCAGCCATGAGGCGCGCTGCGTTTGACACGTCTCACACTGGCGTGCCCAGCCCTTTGGTCCCTGCGGAGAAGCAGGAGTCGCGGACGAAGAGTTTCGTTTCTGCGAGCACGCACGTAACCAGGAAACGAGAGAGCTCTGGCAATACCACCTCTGGAAGCCGCTGTGCGTGGTGCTGGCGCCGTGTCCTCCGCCCTCTAGCTCCGGAGGAAGGATGAGAGTTCCTTTGGCGTCATGTTCGAAATCGTCCCCCGGCTCGCCCCTGTCACGGACTCTGAGGGAGGAAAGCGGGGGCGGAGGGGCGGCTGAGGGAACTAAGGTGGTGGGTTTTACCAACAGGGACTGCTTTGACCACCCCACCCCACCCGCAAACCTAAAAGACTTCTCCAGCCGGGCTCTTTCGGTGACCCCACGCCCATACTGGGAAATCCGGCAAAAACCTGCCAACCATTGTACTGTGTCCCCTCTTGGGGACAGGTTAAAACACCCCTGGGCTCGTCGCCTGGTGAAAGGTTGAGAGCCCAGCCTGTTAACCGTGAGCTTGGATAAAGGACGAGGAAACTCATCAGGCCGAACCCTCACTGTGGGGCCGGAGGGGGGGTTCAAGGAAAGTCGGAGGGACGCAGGCCGAGGACGTTTGTGGCCCAAGGGGCTCTTCCCCGGCGGGGTCGCCGGTCCCTGCGGCCGCTCCGAGGGGAAAGCGCGGGCGGCAGGCGGGTTCCTTCCGTTCTGCTTGAGGCGTTCCTTTCGGGGCCACTTAAGAAACAGACTTCCTGACTCCAGCTTGTAGCCGTCCCCGCATCTGTCACCGCTCCACTGTCTTTTCCTAAAAGCTTTTTTCAGATCAGTCTTGCCAGACACTAAAGCTGCAGCCATGTATTCATTTTCCTTAACATCCTCAGTGATTTCCTTCTTCCTGCTGGTAGCTTTGAGAGCAGGACTGATGAGGAAATAGTGTTTATTATTATGCTTTTGGAGGACAAGCTCAGTGAGCGGCCTTTTAGTTCTCGTTTTGGTTGCACGATCTGGTTTCTTTTGTAATAAGAGCCATAAAATAATTTTACGATAATAAATTTATTATACACTGACCCAGAGGGTAGTTTTCCACATTCTTCTTCATATGTATACCTGAACATAAATATCTGTGTGTGTGTGTATAATCAAACACATAGGCTCGTGCTTGTGTTCTGTATTTTTTAATATTGAAACTATTCAGAATACCTTTTTTATGGTATTTGAAGAATGTCAGAGATCTATGAGAACACATGATCACTGCCAGTGTCCCTTTTCTCATGTTTATCAGTTATATGAGTACTGTTTTTTAAAGCATATAATTAAGTTTCAGGTTCACACAGATGAATTTAAGAATTCATTTTCAGGAATTCTTTTTTTTTTTAATGATTTTATTTATTTATTTGACACAAAGAAAGAGAAAGATCACAAGTAGGCAGAGAGACAGGGAGAGGAGGAAGCAGGCCCCCCCGCTGACCAGAGAGCCCGATGCGGGCCTGGATCCCAGGACGCTGAGATCATGACCTGAGCTGAAGGCAGAGGCTTTAACCCACTGAGCCACCCAGGCGCCCAATTTTCAGGAATTCTTAAATGCTACAAGGGATTATCAAAGAAGTTCTTAGAGTTCTAAACATAAATTACAGTTAACATGTGCAACGGGATATTGGTGTAATGAATCTGCCTCCATATTACATCCTTTTTATTTAAAACAAGATTCTATTCAGCAAGTGTTAAGTCTGATAATTAGTGTTAAGTTCTTGTTACACATGTGAGTTTCACAAGGAAAGGGAATTTTGTGAATAGTTGTTAAAGCTTTTCTCCTTTTAATCACTTCCTACTTGTCCGTCGCTCACAATGTTTCAGAAAAATTATGTCTCAGCTAAGTATCTGGTTTACTGTTAGTAATGGGCCTAAAAGCTTTCTAAAAATGAACAAAGCTTGTGGAGCACAAAAACACACAGAAGAAATACATTTGGGGAAGAAATACTATCTTACCAGCAAGCAGCTGGAGTTATTATGAACATGTAGCATGCAGGATCAGTTTTCTAAAAAGGAAGATGATCTAAGATGCATATTCAACGGGCACTCTTCTAAGCAGTGTTAATTCTGTTTATGTTTAATTTGCTGGTAGATACGTTTCCAGAAAGAGGATGCCATTTAGAGGGTATGTTTAAAAATAAAAAAATGGTGGATGATGACTAAGTGACCAAATGAATGAAAGATGTATGGTATGGACTGAGGAAGGGTGAGTAGGAGTTTGTCACATAGTCCATGAAGGGAAGAGTATTTCTAAGGGGTATAAAGTATCTTCCAGTGTTGTTAAAAGAACTATGTGCAATCCAGTATAGTTGCAGAATATGATACACAGCAATGATGTAAAATAAAGATCTACAAATAAATCATATTAAATGACCACTAATGTCTCTTCCAATTTATTAAAATAAATTGACATTGAGCATTTGCTATTCCCCAAGATTAATACAGATAGGTATTATTATCTGCTCCATTTTACAGGAAAGGAAATTGAGGCTTGGGGAGGTTCAATAACTTATCTAAGGTCCTATCATTATTAAGGGGTGGAACTGGAACTCAAACCATTTGACTCCAGAGATCGCATTCTTATATCTAAATTTTAAAGAATTTTGGTCATTGTTGGTAGATTTGAAGTTACTAAGAGTGACTTTTTTTTAAAGATTTTATTCATTTATTTGACAGAGAGAGCACAAGCAGGCAGAGCAGCAGGCAGAAGGAGAGGGAGAAAAACAGGTTCCCCACTAAGCAGAGAGTCCAACATGGGGATCAATCCCCAGGGTCCTGGGATCGTGACCTGAGCTGAAGGCAGGTGCTTAACCATCTGAGCCACCCAGGCGCCCCTAAGACTGACTTCGAAAAAGCAAAAGAAAGTCCTTAGAGAATATTATTACAATCCGTAGAAAAACAACTCTTTCATTCAGTGAAACATAGAGTGAAGTTGAATCACTAAATTATACACCTGAAACTAATGTAACATCAACTATATTCAAATTAAAAAGTTATAAGGAGTATTTGGAAAAAACAAATGAAAAAAGAAAACAATAGAGGAAATTAGGGCAATTTTGTGTACTATCTTTGCAGTTTTCTGTAAATCTCAGATTATTCTAAAGTATAAAGTTTATTTTAAAAAAGAGGACTTAAAAAAAAAGAGGACTTGAGGCGACTTAAAATTAAGCCATTATGTATTCTTTTTCTTTCTGTAGATCACGGCTATTAAAGTTATTGTTTATTCGAATATTTAGTTTCACCTTCAACCCCTCTTTCCAAATACAGTAATGACAGAAGATACCTAAAACCTTATAAAGCTAGTTTTAATCAAAAGAACAACAACAAAAAAATCCAGAAAGTTTTCAAAACCAATCACTACTTGTTTTTTGTTCTGACTGACCAATACATTTCAGTTCCTCTGCAAAACATCCTGCCCATTACATTGATCACTGGGAGATCTTACCAAGCTGTTTCTAGAATGCCCAGTTACTTGGGCTCACATCACTTTGAATTGTTTCCCACAGCTATAAAGATTATTTTAATATCTAATATAATTAAATATTATATAACTGGTGAAATAGGAACAGTGAGAGCTATAATTTTTAAGAAAACTAAACTCAATGCTTTTAAAATCAAGTCTCTAAGAAAAATGTTTTCCAAGTAGGTGAGGATAAATCAACTGTAAAAGATGAGAACAAGCTCTACTTTCATGCTGTTTCATGGGCATTTTTAAAGTCATACTCCAAAGAAACATAAAATGGAATTCATATGCCTATGGTTTATGAAAGAAAGACACCTCTAAACTCTCACATTCAACCTCTGTTAAAGAAATAGCTTCTGACCCTAGATAAAAAGATTGGAAAGTAACATATATTTACATGTTATAAGTTAAAATGCATATGGTATGATCATATTTTCTTTATTAATTTTTGTATCGATTCTTGTTTAACTGACCAAGCTCAATAAATGCTTGCAGTAAAAGCATTTATTGAGCAACCTATTTCTTTCATTTAAAGAATATAAAGAGAATAGCTGAATAGAATACATTATATTTTTTTCAAATTTTTATTTAAATTCCATTTAGCTAACATGTAGTTTAGTATTGGTTTCAGGAGTAGAATTTAGTGATTCATCCATCCCTTACATATAACACCCAGTGCTCATCATAACAAGTGCCCTCATTTACTTTTAGATGTTGAGTGAATCCCCTCAGGAAAGACTCTGGTAGCCCTAACTGGCCAAAACCGGTTTCCATACAGCAAGAACAAGACAGGTGAGGCATATGAATCCCACGTAATTACCAAGATTTTTAACAAATCAATCTTTCCTAGACTGGTTTATTTGCTCACAGAAAACATGGTAAATTGGAGAAAAATTAAAAAAGCTACCAGGCTCTTCCACCCAGTGCTTATCTGGTAGTAAAAGACATCCTGTCTTTTCCCACACTTTTTTTTTTTTTTTCTCATTTCAGGGCATAAAAAGGAAGGGTATAAAAAAAAAGCACTTTTATTTTAAATAAACAAATGGACTTAACTGGAAGGGGGAAAAAATTAAAAAACAGAAGGCCACTGCCTGATTCAATATTGTCTTTTGAGATCTCTGTAATATTCATAATACTCTTCGAAGTTTCCATGTATGTGTACAGGTTATGCTTTCAGTTAATATATGAACACTACTATTCTTTTAATGACTATTAGACAACAGTAATGAAAGGAACAATAACAATAAACAATTTGCATTTTTGCCCAGGACACTTATTTAACTCTATTTTCATGGGCACCAGTAACACTGTTTATCTACTATGATAGGAACTTTAGTGTTGTACCTCGATTTTGAAAGAACTTTACATAGGTGTGCTCCTTTCTCCAGCAGTAAATAATGCGGGGTCATATATGCAATGCCCCTGCCTAAAGAAGCCCATTACAGACTCAGGACCCAACGTTTCTATTGGAGGCTAGCTATGTAGGCATCCTCTGCCTAGCAACTACTGAAATTGCAGAATTCCAGAAGGAAAACTTATCTGCCATACATCATCACGTTGTTTATATAAACATAAACACTGCAAATTCGTCTTGTCATTTGGGGGACGACTCAAGTGTCAAGTTCCCAAATGCCAACCAAAGACCAACCTTGCCCGCAGGTCCTCAGGCCAGCTATGCTAACTCTTTTCTGCCCAGGAACATAAGAATAACCCATAAAAGAATAACCCATAAAAAAATAACCCATAAAAAAATAGAATAACCCATAAAAGAATAAGTAACCCAAAAAGAATAATCCATAAAAAACACTAACATTCTTAAGCTCATTTTCACAGCAGTTTTACATTTAAATTACCTTTTGTTAATCCATAAAAAATTTTGCAAACCATTTTTAGACAATTTTATCACGTTCCCAGAGGTTTACATTTTTACCTTGGAAAATCTAGTCCCCCATGTTCTTTACCATTTCTGAAGCTAAGTTCCTAATGAAATGAATCCACTTTTTGCTTGATGAGGTATGTACATAATGGCAGATACCCTCTATTTCAGTATATAAAGGCCACCTTCACCTAAACAAAATTAAAATAATTTTTAATATTTTAGTTGTGTTGTTAAAATAGCTGCAAATTTAATCTAGCAGTTACCTATTTTACCTGTTACTGACAACATACAAATAGAAGTTGTAAATAGTAACTACTTTCCATGTACCAATGAAAGTTTCCATTCTGGATTTAATATATTTGATTTACCACTTAAAAAGTAGACATTCATTTCTAACTCTATCTCTAAATAAGTTTTTACCTTTCAAAATAATTAGATTGTTCAGAACACAAAATTTAAAGGCCAAAGTTGCCTGTAAAAGATTTAATTTCACATACTTCAAAACAAAACTACTTAGTTAAAAGTATAACAGAAGCTGGGGGAATAATAGTCTTTTAAACAAATGGTACTGGGACAAATAGATATCCACATGTAAAAGACTTACTTTTGACCCCTCCCTCCCATTGTATACCAAAATAACTCAAAATGGAGCAAAAACCTATAGCTGAAACAATAAAACTTTTAGAAGAAGATAAAGGGGTAAATCTTTGTGATCTTGATATAGGCAATGGTTTTCTTATCTTAGATATGATACCTAAACTACAAATAAGGAAAAAAAAAATTGGACTTCAATCTGCGTAACTCAATAGCAATAAATAAATAAATAAATGACCCAATTTAAAAATGGACAAAGGAAGATTAAGAGTACAACTTATCATGATGAACACTGAGTAATGTATAGAATTGTTCAATCACTGTATTACACCTGAAACTAATATAACACTATATGTTAGCTATACTGGAATTAAAATTTTTAAAAATAAAAAATAGACAGATACAAATGGGTCAAGGACCTAAATAAACATTTCTCAAGAGAAGACATACACATGGCCAAAAGGTATATGAAAAGATACTCAACATCACTCATCATCGAGGAAAGACAAATCAAAACTACGATGAGAAAACCTCATATCCATTAGAGGAGACTTTTTTTTATTATTAACATATAATGTATTGTTTGTTTCAGGGGTACAGGTTTATGATTCATCAGCCTTACACAATACACAGCACTCACCACAACACATACCCCCCCCAATGTCCATCACCCAGCCACCCCATCCCCCCACACTCCTCCGCTCCAGCAACCCTCAGTTTATTTCTTGAGATCAAGAATAGCTTTTATCATAAAAACAAAAGACAACAAGTGTTGGTGAGGATATGGAAAAAAGGGAACCCTGGTGCACTGTTGGTGGGAATGTAAATTGGTGCAGGCACTCCAGAAAACAGTATGGAGGTTCCTCAGAAAATTAAAAATAGAACTACCATATAATCCAGCAAACCTACTTTTGAATACTTTGAATTGAAATTAGAATCTCAAAGTAAGATTTGCACTTCCATGTTCACTGCAGCATTATTCACAAAAGCCAAGGACATTTAGTCCATTGACAGATGAATAAAGAAAATGTGGTATTTACATATAGTGGAATATCATTCAGTCTTTCAAAAGGAGGAAATCCTGCCAATTGTGTAACATGGATGAATGTGGAGGACATTATGCTAAGTGGAATAAGCCAGACACATAAGGACAAATATAACACGATCCCACTTACATAAGGGATCTAAAATAGTTCAATTCACAGAAACAGAAAGTATAATGGCAGTTACCAGGGGCTGGGGTGGGGATAATGGTGGGGTGTTAGGCAGAGGTACAAAGTTTCAGCTATACAAGATGAACAAGTCCTGAAGTGAAGGCTGTCTCATACTTGTCAGAGTCAAGACTACTAAAAATTTTTCACCACGACTTCTGATAAATTGGCCTAACTGAATAGGTCATTTCAACTGAAAACTCAAATGAACCAAGCATTCTTACCATAAATTACCTAAGCTACCAGAGATCCAAAACAGGCACTTAATTTTAAAAAGTAATTTGTGCACGAGTACTTGGAAACTATTTAGCAGTATCTACTAAAGGTGAACATGCATAACCATTGACCTAGGAATTACTACTCCTGTGTTTATACCCAAGAGAAATGCATACAAATATTTAGGAAAAAAATAGGTACAAGAATGTTCATAGCAGAACTGTTCTTAGAAGTCCAAAACAGAAACTACCAAAAATGTCCATTAAGTACAAGAGATAGATGATGGTATATTCACACAATGCAATACTATACAGCAACAAGAAGTAGAAAGCTACAACCAACACAACACAATGGATGAATCCTCAAACAGTGTTGAACAGTAGAAGCCAGGCACAAAATTATACATACTGCATGATTCCCTTTATATGGTATACAAAGCATGCAAAAATCACTTATGCAATATTGTATTCACATGTAGGTTTATGTAGTAACTAGAAGGAAGTACTAGGGAAGCTTCTGGGGTGCTGGTAATTTTCTCTTTCTCGATCTGAGTGAAAATTCATCAAGCTATAAACTTACATATATATTTCTGTATTTATATTACACTTCAATAAAAAGTTTTTAAATATCTAATATTAAAATTTTAAATGTTGGGGCACCTGGGTGACTCAGTGGGTTAAAGCCTCTGCCTTCAGCTCAGGTCATGATCTCAGGGTCCTGGGATCGAGCCCTGCATCAGGCTCTCTGCTCAGCAGGGAACCTGCTTCCTCCTCTCTCTGCCTGCTTCTCTGCCTACTTGTGATCTCTCTCTCTCTCTCTGTGTCAAATAAATAAATAAAATCTAAAAAAAAAAAATTTTTTTTTAAATGTTAACCGCAGACCAGACGTGGCTAAAGAAAGGATTAATAAAATGGGAACGAGTGCTGAAGAGATTACTTAGAATGTAGCAAAAAGAGATAAACAGATGGGAAATGTGAAAAACAGAATAAGAGATATGGGAGGAAGGTCTAATTGGAGTGCCAGAAAGAGAAGAGGAATAGAATGGGGCAGAAGCCATATCTGAAGAATGTAGTGGGCTGAACTGTGTTCTCCAAAAAGATATATTCAAAGTCCTAAAGCCTGATTCCTGTGAATGTAACCTTATTTGAAAATAAGACCTTTACAAAAAAAATCAAGTGAAGTTGAGGTCATACTGGATTAGGGTGGGCCCCAAACCCAGGGGTTGGTGTCCTCATAAGCAGAGGACACACAGGGATAGAGGAGATGCATAAAGAAGGCCATGTGAAGACAGAGACCAAGATTGGAGTGACACAGCCTACAAGCCTGGGATCCCCAAAGATTGCCAGCAACCACCAGAAGCTAGGAAAGAAATCTGGGATGATTTTTTCCCTAGAACCAAAGGGACCATGGCCCTGACAACACCTTGATTTTGGACTTCTAGCCTCCAGAACTATGAAAGATTAAATTTTTGTTGTCTTAAGCCACAAAGTTTGTGGTAATTTGTTATAGGAGCTTTAGGAAACCAAAACTAACATAAATACATTATGTCTGAGAATTTTTTAGAATTATTCAAAGACACCAACCCATGCCTCAAGAAGTTCAACATTCCTAAAGCAAAATAAATACCTAGTCAATTCAATAAATTCAACAATAGGCAATAAATGAGAAAAAGAAGCATGAATTAAGCAAATGGATTGAAAGTACAAAATCATTCTAACTTAATAGTGATTAAAATAAACGTAAAAGAACTAAATGTACCAGTAATAATCAAGGGTTATCAGCCTGGTTATAAAAAAGAATCCACAAATTTAAACAAAGTCTATTTATAAGAGACACACCTGACATATGAAGGACTACAACTCAACAAGACAAAGGTCACAAAGGCAGATACTTAACAGAAGAGAAACTATGAATAGCTAAGAAACATGAAAAAGGAGCTTATGGGGGAGAATAGGGAGTGTTTGGGTAGGGCAGCTGAAAGGGGGGAAGAATGTGGAAGTCTAAATGAGGAGCCTACAGGAGACATAAAGGTAATGTATCTTTTAAACATTAAATGGCAGGCAATGGATGTTAATCGTATTGTCTTTCTTCATTCTTTACACATATATCCCAAAGTTATTTTGTATCTATTCACTTTTTTAGTTTTTAATTTTTAAGTTTTTAAAAATTAAATAGAAGTCTTTCAGCATTATAACTAAGATAGGTCTGGACGAGATTATGCTGAGTGAAATAAGGCAAGCAGAGAAGTCAATTATCATATGGCTTCACTTACTTGTGGAATATAAGAAATAAAATGGAGGACATTAGGAGAAGAAAGGAAAAGTGAATTGGGGTAAATCAGAGGGGGAGACGAAAGATGAGAGACTGTGGACTCTGAGAGACAAACCGAGGGTTAGGGAGGGGGGGTGCGGGGATGGGTAAGCCTGGTGGTGGGTATTAAGGAGGGCACGGATTGCATGGAGCACTGGGTGCGGTGCATAAACAATGAATCTTGGAACACTGAAAAAATAAAAAAATAAAAATAAAAAAAGTTTAAAAAAAGACTTAATGATTTCTCACTTGTAGTACTACAATCTAGTCTGTTCTAAACACTTGTCTCTTTCCCCTGGCTTTTCAAGTTTATCATTTATATTTATGTTCATTCTAATTCAAATCCCTGCTAAGGCATAACCACAGAGGAGTCCCAGTTTGCCTGAATCTTAAAAAAATACTCATTTAGCTTCAGCTCTGTCCTTCAATTCTATCTGGCACCACTCTGCTGACAGAGAAGTAGCTATAATTTCCACACCCATCTCTATAGATTTCCCTACTCTCAGATCATTCTTTCCTTCCCGTCATCCAGCATTTTAATAAGGTTATTCATCATTAGGCTAATTTTAGTCCTCTTAACAATGATGTATTATTTTATCAAAATATGCCTATACTATACTGTACATACTATCCACAGTATACTGTGTCTAACATTTTATTGGAAGGAAAGTTATCCTTTATTATGATGACTTTAGAAAAACAGGAATAAAATATCTCTTCCTCCATACAACTCTGTTATATTAGGTCAGGTTCCCTAGAAGCATAGTCTGAGCCAGGGATTTTTATTCAAGTGCTGGGGGTACACTCGGGAGAAGGGAAGTGAAAGAAGCACAGGCTAGCAAGGAGGCAATGCTAAGTAGGAATATGGGCTCAGATGGCAACTAGCTTCATTCTGATCTCACAGAGAACATATCATATTTCTAAGTTCATCTCACCTTGAGGCAAAGAGGTACCAAGAATTGTGCAGGCCTGAGGTTTTACCCTACTTACAACTAACAAGCTAGGTGTTTCATGGATGTTGGCAGAACACACAAGACTCCTGGGTCAGACATAAATGACTTTCTCACTCATAGTAAAAGCAATAGCCAGAGTGTCAGCAGGCTGCTGAAACTGATTCCCTACAACCCCTAGTTCCCACAACCCCTAGTTCCCAAAGGACCCATGATGGATGTCTGTATATTCAGTAGGCTGCATTATAAGAGAACAGAACTAAGGAAAGGAAGAGGGGGAAGGGTTTAGTACTTTTTAGAAAAACAAGCCTGTTCATTATCTGTGGGGAGTAATTACCCTATCCCTCAAGGATACTCACAGCAAACACAACCCTGAGAAATGACCCATGTAAAAAGCAGTCATGGCCTGTGTTCTTGACATACCCAGCAAGGATGTGCCAGAATGCTCAAGACTCACGGCAGATTGCGTCTCTCAATAGGAACTGGTCTTCCAAGCACTCATGCCAGTGATCAGTCTCTAAGAAGGAGGGAGCAAAGTGTCCAGGACTGAAGGGACTCATGTTTGGCAGGGGGACAAAGACAGGAGGAACATCTGTGAATCATTTTCAATTAACATTCACAGCAGCTAGAGATGGGGCACTAACTAGTAATGAGGATCTGGGAAGGGCACCGTCAGCATCCACTACACCAACCCTTCCCTTTCAGATTGTGGATTTCTTTCAGATTCTATATCATCATTTAATGACTACAATTTTTATTAGAGAATTCTCTAAATTTACAGCATGTTCTGCAAACAGTTGTCAAGTTTTTTTTTTTAAAGATTTTTATTTATTCATTTGACATGACAGAGAGAGATTACAAGTAGGCAGAGAGGCAGGCAGAGAGAGAGGAGAGAGGAGGAAGCAGGCTCCCTGCTGAGCAGAGCCCGATGTGGGCCTCGATCCCAGGACCCTGGGATCATGACCTGAGCCGAAGGCAGCGGCTTTAACCCACTGAGCCACCCAGGCGCCCCAGTTGTCAAGTTTCAAATGATGATTTTATATCTAATCCCAAGATTTGACATAAATAAACTCAGACTTTCCTTTTTAAAATCTTCTCATATCTCATTTTCTTAAAATTACAAACTACAAAATTTTGGTGTATTCTCTTACAGAAGTCCTGCCATTTAGAAAAATCATTTTAGTCTCAGTTTTGGGAAGACAGTATAGAATAAAGAGTGAGGTGCAGTGGTGCTGGGGTGTCCCAATTGTCCCATTTCCTAGACCTGTGACCTTAGGGAAGTTACTTAACCCCCTCAGTGTCCTCATATGATAAAAGGGCCTCATAATAGCTCCTATCTCATAAAGTTTTGTTTTTTTTGTTTTGTTTTTTGTTTGTTTGTTTGTTTTTTATTTGACAGAGAGAGAGAGATCACAAGTAGGCAGAGAGGCAGGCAGAGAGAGAGGAGGAGGCAGGCTCCCCGCTGAGCAGAGCACCCGATGCGGGCCTCGATCCCAGGACCCTGGGATCATGACCTGAGCCAAAGGCAGAGGCTTTAACCCACTGAGCCACCCAGGCACCCTCTCATGAAGTTTTGTATGAGTTACTGCCTGTGAAGCACTCAGAACAAACCTGGCATTTAAGAGACCTCAATCAATCTTTGCCTATATTTTCTAGACCCCCTCCAATGCTTCTTTTAAGCTACCACAACAAAAACCATGTGCAATATTGTAACCATGGAAAGCAACATGAATTCAAAGAAGGTAGTGTAGTGTTTTTTTACTTGCTTCATCTCTGATGACCTTCCTGAATATGCCAAATTTTTTCTTAGTCATTTTAGATACAATAGCACACAGGTTGATGTCTTCAGTAAAATAAAAAATTCTATAACCAGTTTCTCAGTAAATTGATAATGCTTTCCATTTCATCCTATTTGAATTGGTTTTCTTCTACATACTTTACCTATTATTGCTTCACCCCAAAGCTCATTGGAAACTTTTACACTCACTAACACAAACAAAAGGGTTTGGGAATCATATAATCAAATAATTTTATATATCTAGCAACAGATATTTGGAAATCCTCTAGTGCAAACTGCAATCCAAACCACAGATGAGGAAGTTGACTTTTTAAAAGATTAAATGCCTCTTCCAAAATGACAAAGATACTGCAGTGGGTTTTTTTTTCCCCCTAATATACTGAATTATCTCCCTTTCCTGCACTTCATTCTTACTAATGAAGCAATTTATTGTCCAAAATAGTTTCACATAATAGTATAAATGCCACATTCCAATCACACTAAAGTTCTCTTGAGCTCTTCTCCTCACCACCAATCAGGAGCCTTTACTGGAAACTTGTTTCTGATTGGTTAAAGTCAGCTGTAACAGTAGTACACCAAGGAGTAAACAAAAAAGCATAGCAACAACTGAGTTTGCTGTCTCACTATGCTCAGCCTGGGCCAACCTGGACTCCTTCATCCCAAATGAGGTGGCCTCTACATTTTATATGAAGGCTTTGATTTTCCATTCAACTGTGATCCATCTTATAACATGGCAATCCAATACAGACGGGGCGATAAAACTGAACAACACAGCTAAAATAAAGTGTATTCCCAGGTAAAACAGACAAGTGCTTTAATTTGAAATGAATGAGTGTCATGAGCTTCAGTTAGGAGGCAAAGTACCAGTGCACAAGAACTCTGTCTATGGGCAGGGTCCCCAATTCCTGCTAGTGGCAGGTATGGTAGGTGATGTCACAAGCCACTGCAGATGTGAACTCACAGCCAGAGAGGACTTGCCAATGGCCCCCATCACTCATCCCACACTAGGGAAACAGAGAGGAGGATGCTTGTCCCTTTCGTGGCTATGGATGGCCCTGGTTTCCTCCCAAAGAATGTGCACATCCCAGAGCTTGTAGTTTGCTGCCCTATCCCTAGGCAAATGAGTGCCAACTGAGAATGGAATCTTTTTGCATTTTTTTTTCTGAAGGAAGACATTTCTACCATCTTGTTTTTTATTCTTGTTTACAGAATACACATTGTGGAAACAGGATGAAGTTGACCAGTGAAAAGCTGCCCAAGAACCCCTTTTATACCTCTCTATCCCAGTATGGTGCTAAGAACCCAAAATTCTTCCAGTGGAGGAAGGAAAAGACTGGTACAGATTCTGATAATATTCTCACTAAAAATCAATTTTGTACACCAGAGCAAAAAAGACAAGAAATAGGAGTCTTAAGTGCTGTGAAGGAACTGGTTAACTTTTCAGTCCTTTCTAGCTTTCCTGTAAGAATCTGAGAAATGGCTGCTCACCTGGTAGCAAATCCTCAGTGGAAAGTCTCATAATTAGATTCCAATCCTGGTTTTACTCTTAGGACACCCTTCTGGAAAAGAGAAGCCAGCTGCCACTTCTGTTAAAGAAAACAATTCCATACTTTACTTCAAATTGGCATTGAAAACTACCATTTTGTTTCTATAGACTTACTAATATTAAATTGGGAATGGTTACTAGCTCATTTGGTTACAGTAGTTCTAATCAAGGCTCAAATTAAGAAATCCACTCATCCACAGGGTAGCTTTGCCTAAAGAACTGCACACAGACTGCATTGCTCGAGCTCCTGCCTAGTAGTAAACTGGGTTGGTTTGGAAACCAATCAACACATATTTTATGGTTATACAAGGCACGGTGTTAGGTGCTGTCATCATGTTTTTCCCTTGAGCTAACGAGGCCAGTTTTATGAATGAGAATCAGGAAGGAAACTAGTATAAACAGTGCCAGATGAGTTCTATATAACTCATGACTTCAAGAGAGGTAATTCATACCATATCGTAGGGATAAAGATGGACTTCTTTACCTTTTCAAAACCAGATCATTACAGCCATGCACATTTGGTGGATAAGGCATTGCAGCTCTTGAAGGAAAGAATAAGAAGAGGGGATGCTATGGCACATTTCCTCCGAGGCCAGCTATATTTTGAAGAGGTATCATTTCCTGCTTGTTTTTTTTTTAATTTATTTAAATTCAATTTAGTTAACATAGAGTGTATTATTAGTTTCAGGGGTACAATTTAGTGATTCATCACTTGCATAGAACACCCAGTGCTCATTCCATCACATGCCCTCCTTAATGTCCCTCATCCAGTTACCCCATCCCGGCAACCCCCTTCCCCTCCAGCAACCCTCAGTTGTTTCCATAGAGTTAAGAGTCTCTTACGGTTTACCTCCCTCAGGTTTTACCTATTTCATTTTTCCTGTTTTTCATTTCATATATTGCTGTTGTTGGATCCTCATAGCAAAATTTCCCATAGAGTTCCTTACATTGTTATGCAGAGGGAATTCTGGTAAATTCCAAAGGTTATGGTTGTGGCTTTAAGTACAAGATTAAGGAGATATTTGACCTTCCTCCATAAAAGTCATTCTAATGAAAGTCATAGGAGTCATTCTGGTATATTATCCATTCTCACACTAGAAATTAAAAGTATCATTTTTATATTTTTGCCCTAAATAATTAATATCATTTATAAAATCTTTTCATATGAATAACAACTAGAGATTCTTATCTAGTACTTAGAGGCTTCATAGGTTCCTCTCCAAAGGTAGGAGGGGAACTGCCCTCTTTCTCCACATTACGCTGAGGCATCCTGAGGGGCAGATAGATGTAGGTGAAACCATGCAAAACATATACATAGCAGCAGTCCTTCATTGACCCCACAGGGAGATGTGAAAATGGACCAGCTGTCCCCAGTCCCTTCACCACTCACTGACTATTTGGGCAGCTATTAACCTATATCCCACTTACTCTTAAATCTGATGGCTCCATCATTCCTTTTGATGACAAATATTTGTTGAGGACTCCTCATGCTCCTGTCACCATGAGGCTAGCATAGGTTAAGAAAATGATCTCTCACCTTCGGGCATTGGTTCAGGATGATTCCTACTACTTGTTAACTGTGTAGCCTTGGACACAAAGACTTCGCCTCTTAGAGTCTCAGTTTCTCCATCTGTAAAAGGGGGGTAATAATGTGTGTTTCCTAGAGCTACCATGAGGGAGGAATTCATTGTAGAAGTACTACTAACAGGGCCTGGCACCTAATAAGTGTTTTATAGGTGTTTACTATTATTATGGTAAGTTCAGACTATACCGTGATGAGGGGACAGGAATGGTCCCCATTTCATGAAACTTACAGTCTACTAAGGGAAAGAAATAAATGAATACATCATTACAAATACGAAGGAGTACTATGAGAGCAGTTAACGGGTACCATGATAGAGAATAACTTAGGGAGAGGGTGGAAAGACCTGAGGTTGAAATTAATTTGAAGAGGGTCACCTCGGTGGCTCAGCTGGCTAAGTGTCTGCTTTCGGCTTGAGTCATGATTCCAGAATTCTAGGATTGAGCCCCACATCGGGCTCCCTGCTCAGCAGGGAGTCTGCTTCTTCCTTTCCCTTTCACCCACCCCCCTGCTCCTGCCCTCACTCGCTCATGCTCTCTCAAATGAATAAATAAAAAATCTTAAAGAAAAAAAAAAAGAAACTGATTTGAAGAAAACAAAATGAGCAGTGCAAACATCCCAGTGCAAGTGCATTCCAGGCAGAGGGGAGAAAATGCAATGTTTCAGAGATGAGGGGGAGCTCTGTGAGCTCTAGAAATTGAGACCAACATGGTAATAAGGCAGAGAATGGCTTTAGATGAGATTTGTTTAAATTGTAGTAAGAGATGTAAGCCTGATGACTCACAGACCTGTACCCCTTGGGCAAATAATAAAAATAAAATTAAAAAATAAATAAATAAATTGTAGTAAGAAAACACTCAAGTGTCTTGAGTCTGTGATGAACAGATTAGAAGGCAAGCATGGAACCAAGACCAGTTTAGGGGGAAATCATACTACTTCAGGCAAGAGAGGATGCTGGTCCTGCCCAGAGTGGCAGCAGAGTAAGCTGGGTCCTGGATTTACTTTGGAGATGCAAATAATAGCATCATGGACTGAAAAATAGAGGAAAGGGGAGGGTGAATATTGAGAGGACAATCAAGAGTTCAGGATTTGGGCGCCTGGGTGGCTCAGTGGATTAAAGCCTCTGCCTTCGGCTCAGGTCATGATCTCAGGGTCCTGGGATCGAGGAGGCCCACATCAGGCTCTCTGCTCGGCAGGGAGCCTGCTTCCTCCTCTCTCTCTGCCTGCTTCTCTGCCTACTTGTAATCTCTCTCTGTCATATAAATAAATAAAATCTTTAAAAAAAAAAAGAGTTCAGGATTTATACACATTGTATCTTGGATGTCCATTTGTCATCCATGTAGACAGGTTTCAAAGTAGAAACTCACATGTTAAGAGTCTAGATCTCCAAGGAGAAGTCTGGGTTGAAAATATATATTTGATATTTTCCAGCATGTAGATGGCAGATGGTATTCAAAATCATGAAAGTTAACAGGACCTCCTTTCTCTTCCTTCCTCTAGCGTATTCTCACTTTTCTAGCTCTCTCACATCTAGGCCAAACATTAGCCAGAAAGGAGAATGAGTCTTAACAGCTAGGTCATTAACTCATTACTATGTGTTCTTTAAAACTAATATTTCTTAGTATTTTGGCACAGTTTTTATTGATTTTGTCAATTTGTTGATTCGTTATAGTTTACGGAAAAAGGAATGCAGTTGCTTTTGTGTCTTCCAGAATTTGTTTTTCTCTGGTCTGCTCTTCTAAGTAATAACTTTCCAGTTCAGTAACAGACTTTCTTTCCATGATTACAAAGGATTCAGTCTTTAGTGCAAGGCATTTTCCCTGGTGGATTAAGATCTCAGCCCCATTAGCCCCTCACACCTTAGCATCAGATCACAGAAGTGCTGAGGAGCCTTAAAACACGTACGTTTCTACAGAAGAATGGGAGAAAGATAATTTTGTAGAATCACATTTGTTTTTCCATGTCTTCTCCCTCGCTGGAGAACTGCAACCCTGGAGGACATGAGCCATCAAAAACGTGGATATTTAATAATAGTGAACATCCTGATGTTCACATTTTCTCTGACGCTCTGGCCCCAGCTCTGAAGTTTCTCAAACTCCAGGAGTGGGGAGGGGATATGGCAGGATGAATTGAGCAGAGAGCTGGGCTATCATTTTGACAGAAGTTTGGCAACATCCAAAAGTAAGAGTGAAAGCAAAAGAGAATCTCACCCAGATTTTTTCCTGGTCGCTTCCCTCAGTAGCCATATTCAGGTCTACTTAATTGATTTTATAGTATGTCGACTATTGTCGATGCCATACTTGTAAATTCCATAAATTTGTTGTCATCTTTGTTATATTGGGTTCTCCTAGCTAGATTTAGGTGGGAATTAAGTATTTGGGATTTCTTTAAGGTAATAATAAAAATAATTCAATATTTCCTGGGAGCTTTTAGGGATGGTATGAAGAAGCATTAGAACAGTTTGAAGAAATCAAGGAGAAAGACCATCAAGCAACTTACCAGCTAGGAGTAATGTATTATGACGGGCTGGGGACACCTACAGATGCTGTAAGTTACCATTTTGTTCACAGTGTTTAAGATCTCATTGTTAACGGATTATTTGATAGAATTAAAATTATATTTTAATAATATATTTCTATACTTATAGTTAAATAATATCTATCCTTTTAGCATTTGAAGGATAGCAGTAGTCATTTTTACATTTATGTGAAAAACAATTTCTTTTTGCCCCCTCCTTGCTACCATTGACTGTCAATAACACTTTTGTTTTAAAATGTCTTCATTTTAAAAAATTATTCTGAAGCTGCATAAACATGGAGAAAAGGTAGAAAATAAGCAAAATAGGATCACCAAATTCTACTATCAAATATGAATCTGGTTATTATCTTAAAGTATATTCTTCCATGTATTGCCCCGTCCAAAAAATTATATATATATGTGTGTGTGTATACATTTTTTCAATGTAGGACCATACTACATCTAATGTTTTTTAATATCCTTTTTCTCCTAACAATGTATTTTGAATGTCCTTCTCCTTGACAATAAATATAATCTATATTATCATTTTAATACCTGCATAATTAATGTGTATCAATATTTTAAACCTCATTTATTTGTGCATGTCTGAAGATAAAAGAAAGAATAAACTGAGCTATGAGGTTGGAAGATCAGTATTGTAATTTTTTCTATTCCTTATGGGCTTTATTATTTATTTACTTATTTTTGTCTCATCTTACAAGGAAATTTCACACACTATCAAATAAAAATTGGGAATTTTAAATTTTTCAAAGATGTTCAGAAGTTCGTTTCTCTGTGTTCACTAGCAAAACTGCTCTATCCATAATGGTCTATTAACAATTTGTGAAAAGTCATTGACTTTCAAATCTTCGCTGCTTACAAGCAGTATGATCTTGGGGAAATTATTTCTGGGCTCTAGTTTCCACATTTGTAAAGTGAGGACAAATAAACCTAAGTCAGAGGTACATCTGCCATTTCCCCACACCCTTGACCATGGTCATACCGGATAATTGATCACGGCCCCCTTTCTAGCTGAATCCAGACAAAACCGCAGAACTTTTATCAAAACATAGCTTTAAGGTGACATTACCAAGTCAATCCACTGGAGGCAGCATACAAAATAAAACCCATTCACCTAACTCACAGAGTTGTCAAGAGATTGAACAATTTGTAAAGTAACCGAAGGCATGTGTAGTTAGCATTCAGTCTTCTTTCCTGACTTTATGTTGCATAAAGTTAACAATGGGGACTACACTTTAATTCCTGAAATTCTTCATTTGTACTCTTATAATCATAGCATATGAAATAATGATGAAAAATGAATATTTCCATTAAATACAAGATATTTTATTTTAATCTATTTGTAGTTTAGCCTGCTAAAAGCATAGTAACATGTAGAATGGACTACATTGCCCTTACCATGACTTGAACACAGTTGAGCAAACCCTTCTTGAAACATCTTCCTCTTGGTGTCTAAGATTCTCTCCCATGCTTTATAAAACTCTTTCCATCATCTTCTATTGTTTGGGGGTTTTTTGGTTTTTGTTTAATTTTTTTTATTTATTTGACAGAGAGAGCACAAGCAAGGGGCAGTGGCAGGCTGAGGGAGAGGGAGAAGCAGACTCCCCAGTGAGCAGGGAGCCCAACGCGGGGCTCGATCCCAGGACCCTGGGATCATGACCTGAGCTGAAGGCAGACGCTTAACCTGCTGAGCCACCCAGGTGCCCCAATCTTCTATGTGTCTGAAATAAAATTTTCCCTGTTCACCTCTTCATAGCCTCCCCTCTGTCCTTTGCTAGCTGCTTCTCTTCTAAGTGTTGAAATATGTCAGAAACTAAGCCCCTGCTCCCCCCCTTTACTCTCTCAGCTCATCCTGCCCCATGGCTAGCATTACCTATACTTTTAAAAGACGTCCAAATTGTTGTCTTCACACCAGAACCTCATGCTGAGACCCATACCAACAAATGCCTATCTCTCCCGAGATGTTTAGCAAGCATCTCCCAGTTCCTTTGAATCCACATCTAGTTCACCTACAAACCCGATGCTTCAAACACACCCAAATCATACCACTTAAGGCAGTGGAGTTTCTTTGTGCACTGGTACCATTCACAGGAGTCATCGTCATCACTGGAATTGCCTTAAAGAACACAGCAGCTAAAAAACATACCTGTCTCTATTTTCTGCACTGTAAGCACCTATTATACTATCCCCAAGTTACGTGCTTACTCTTGTGACTTACCCAGCTCTGGTTTAGTTGGATTCATTGTATTATTCACTCACTCCTTCATTCCACAAACATTTAGAGGCAGGAACAGTGTGCGATGCTAGGGAAGCAAAGATAAGCGTGGAAAGGAAAGCAGAGTCTGAGAAAAATTGTGAGTGCAGTTGTGAGTCCTGGACTAAGACAGATATGTGGACCAGGCGGGGGCGGGAGGTTGTTTTCACAGAGCAACTGACATGTGCTGACTCTCCGGAAACAAGAACAGCTTATAAGGTCAGGAATGGCATTCAGATGGAGGGAGCAACATGACCAGTGCTAAGAAACCTTCCGTAGCCTGGACCCGACTTCCTCAGCCATCTCTTTGCACATTTCAGTACTAACTGAACTAGTCTTTTTTTTTTTTTTTTTTTTTTTTTGGACAGAGGGAGAAGCAGGCTCCTCGCTGAGCAGGGAGCCGGACACCGGTCTGGATCCCAGGACCCTGGGACCACGACCTGAGCCGAAGGTGGACACTTAACCTACTGAGCCACCCAGGGGCCCCCTAACTGAACTAGTCTGGGCGCGACTACCCATAAACCGTGCTGTATGTAGATAGGCAGCCAGGCACTTGAAAGTCTTACATACAGAAGCCTGGGCCAGAACAGTAATCTTAATGCCAATTCTGCATCCATTTAACCAAACCTTTCAAGGGAGAAACCACCGAATCTCTCTGACCGTCATGTCCTATATATGTACTAAATAAAGTCAGAAATGTAAATCTTTTCTCATCTTCAAATAATAAAGCAGTTTTTAGGGAACAGTATTAAATCCATTCTAGAAAACATTTTATTTAAAATTAATCAATGTAAGATAAACAAATGCTATAAGGTTCCTATGCTTACTATTTCAGTGGTTGACTCTAACATTTAAATATCTGGCCAAAAAAAAAAAATCGGTCTCAGGTGATTCAGATTCTCTGTGACTGTTTTGCCTACAAATTCAGATAGGCTTGCAAATATCATAATTACTTTATTCAATTGATTTTCTGTTAGATTTTCAAGGGACTCTTATTTTTACGTCAATTTTAAGTCATTAAAAAAACCCAAAAAAGTATCAAGACTCTTTCAGATGTTCCCTCTATCACCATGCCATTCACTCCTTTGGTATTTAATGTATTTTCATCATAATAACACATTAGTCAGTCAGCTAAATTAACCAAATTAACTGGGAAGGGGAAGAAATTCTCACAGGCTGTACTACCTTACATGATTCTTTACAAACTTGCTGAGTATTTTCTCCCCCACCCTTTCCCCTGTACCTTTTTCCCCTACTCTCTCTTTCCCTGATAGAAAAAAAAAAGGTGATTTATCCCATTTTCTGGGAGTAATATAGTCTTCTCACCCTTTTCCTTCCCCTCATTCAGGCCTCTGCTCAAATGTTACTTCCCTTGAGAGGTTTCTGTGGCCATATTACCAAAATAAACACCCCTTATTTTTTTCACAAACTTTAATGGTGATCTTTATTTGCTACCTGTTTAATTTCTCTCTCCCCAATTGGAATGTAAGGTCCATAAAATCCAGGCGTTTTATTTATCTTGCTCACTGCTATATCTCCTAGGAACTTAGACAGTATTAGAACCACAGTAGACTCTCAATAATGTTTATTGACTGACTTTGTGGCCCCCTGCTGACAATACCATTATTACGGTCACATCTCAAAACACTTTTCCAAAGAACTTTCTTAGGGAAATATCCTATCTGAAAAAATTATGGGAGCAGCTGTTAAGATAATAAAATATTTGCCCTGGTTACAAACAAAACCTATAATATATTAAAAGAATGAGGTATCATAACCAAGTAAAATTTAGCCCAGATATTTAACAATTCAACATAAGGAAATCTATAAATATAATATACCACTTCAGTAGCTTGAATAAAAGACACCTTATAATGGTTTTAGTATGTATTGAAAAAACATTTCATAAAACCCAGTACTTATTCATAATGAAAACCTTTTTAAAAACAACAATACTAGGAAGTATGTTTCCTTATAACTTGGGAGTAGTGAAAGCTAGAGTTAAAAACCCAAACTAGAGAGCCCAAGCAGGAACAAAATCTTTTCCACTGGTCATACTGGACCTACTCATACTGTCTCCTGAATATCTTTCAAATCTGTCCCGTTCTTTATTCCCACTCCCTCTGTTCCAGTTCAAGCTCACAGTACCCCTTACCTGGGCTATTTCAGAATTAAATCCCCAACTTCTTGCGCTTTTCCCAAATTCATTATTCAAACTGCCGCCAAAGCCATCTTTCCAAAATACAAATCGGATTATGTCCTGTCCATCTTCCAAATCTTCCAAAGACTTCAGTGTTGAAGGTCAAAAGACGGGCATGAGTTGGAGTGCTCCCATGGACAGCCAGTTAGTTGGCCACCAAGAGGCCATATAAAGTAACATTTACTTGGTAAATTCTTCAATTTCAAAGCGAGCAACTGCCATCATAAATCCTCACTGTAGTCCCAAGTTTTTGTCTCTGCCCGATTCCTGCCAACAGAGGGGCTCTACCAGGCACCATGAAGCCAACCCACTGTGACTACACCTGAACTTGACATCAGAATTCCGTTGGGAACCCTGACTTCACTTGGTCCCAGCACGCCTCACGGCTGTTACTATCTTTGGCCACCACACGCAACGTACACCTCTCTGGTCATTTGTCTTCTCCCATATTCTTGACTCCGTATTGCTTCCTGTTTCCTCCCTGTTCTCCCTGTTCTCCTCCCTGGAGCAATGTTCCAGCTGGCAAATCCTCAGCCCTTTCTCAGCCAATTTCGTTTACTTCTCTGGCTCATCAGAAACCTAGCTGTCCCAGATCCACCCCTCTTTAGCTCGAGGGCTCTCCTTCCACGTCACGATGTGCCACAGGGCTCAAAGGTGGGGCTGGCACCACTGCCACTCCTCCCCTCCCAGCCCCCAATTCATGTTCCTCCACCCCACGGACACAGTACCGACTCTGAAATTCATACCAACTTACTGGCTCTCCGAGTATCAATTTTCCGGTCATTGCTCATTCCCTGATACTAACCTGAATACGTTGATTCTGGGTTTACACTTTTCCTCCCTGTGTTGTTCCATCATTTTATCTGACATTTGAACTAAGAGCTGTGCAACAAGAGGGAGAAACCACGTACAGAGGCCTGGGGAATCCCCTTCCAGGCGGAGGAAAGAGTCGGTGTTGAGGTCTGAGAAAGAAGGAGGGGAGAACTGGAGTGTGGTCAAACCAGTGAGACGGGGTCAAACCACACAGGACTTGGTCAACTAGGGCTAAGAGTGTGGCTTTTGTTACGGGTGTAGTGAAAACACTGAAAGGGAGTGAAATTAATAGGATTTCCATTTTTAAGAAGTCATTTTTTTTCTGTCGTGGGGAGAATGGATTGAATGGAGGCAGGAGGAGGAGGAGGAAGCCAGTGAGGCAGTTCAGATAAAACCACGTGCACTAAAGTACCATGATGGAAATGGGAAAAGGGCACAGATTTAGAATATAGTCTTAAGAGGATACAGGCCTTCAGATGGACTGGGAGGGGGGCAGGAATAAGAAATAATAGTAAATAAGGTGAGGAATCAAGGCCGATGTTGCCATTTAACAATGGGATGACTGAGGGAGGAGCAGGTTTGGGCGCGACAAGAAAACCTAAATGTTTATGTTTCCATGTTACTTTCTGAAGTACGTATTAAGTCCCCTCTGCAGAGAGTCCCCTCTCTCACAGAGAGCCTGGAGCCCAGGGATGTAGTCAGGACTGGAGAAATCAGCAGGGGGCTCTCTGTGGAGCTGTGGTGGCTCTGGCACCGGATTGGACGCGGTTGCAGAATGCGTGAACGCAGAGAATAGAAGGCCAAGGACAGAGATGGGGAGCCGTCCAATATCCAACGGTCAGGAAGGAAAGCCTAGCCAGCAAAGGAGAATGGAGGAGGACCGGGAATGAGTGGTGATGTGGAAGTCAGCTGATGAAACTGTTTCAGGAAGGAGGGAGTGAGGGGTGTCTGGGTGGCTCAGTCCGTTAAATGTCTCCCTTCAGCTCAGGTCATGATCCTGGGGTCCCGGGATCAAGCCCCAAATCGGGCTCCCTGCTCAGCGGGGAGCCTGCTTCTCCCTCTCATGCACTCTCTCTCAAATAAGTAAATAAAATCTTTACAGAAAAAAAAAAAAAGAGGGAGTGATCATCTGTCTCAAATTCTGCTGAGGTTGAGTTTAATGAAAACTGAGCACTTACTGTTAGGTGCCTTAAGATGAATCTTATTGGAGAGACTGACCAGCCTTTGCAGTGGAGTGGTAAGCGACCCAGCGTGAATGGGCTGAGAAGACGACTGCAGGTGAGGAGGTGGACAGAAGCATTGAGTTTTAGCATAAAGCAGAACAGATGCATATGCAATAATGAGGGGATCGTGGACTCGAAGGGGGTTCCCCCAGAACAGAGATGCTGCAATATATTTGTAAGATATCTAGTATATCCAGTATAGATATATAGATACATGTAGGTAGATATAGATAGATAGATAGACTATATAGGATCTAGTATAGAGGGAAAAAAATGATGAACTGCATAAATTCACAGATTTGGTGGTTGATTTTCTATTTTCCCAGTGAAATAAAAGTGAAGCCATGTGCTTGCTTCAGCAGTATGTGTACTAAAATTGGGAGGACAGAAAAAATTAGCACAGTCCCTGTGTACAAGGATGACATACAAAGTCATGAACCACCCCATGTTCTTTTATAAAAATATAAATAAAAATTTTAAAAAGGTGAAGCCATGAGTCGTGAATGAGGGAAAGGGCAGGGAGCAGTAGAAGTGTGAAGACAAAGGATAAAGTTTGAAACAGTATCTTCTCTACCAGGTAAGTGGGCCAGATAACTGATGAGACAAATTGATAGTACTGTTTGCCAGGGCAGAGGGCTCACTCTGAAATTTGTGATTACAGGTTTAAAGAAGGACCATGTTCAGCTGCTTGAGGGCAGCCGAGTAGGCAGATAAATGGTTTATTTGCCAGATAAATGAGTGCCAAGGAGGGAAAGAGGAACAAAGAAATGAGTACGGTCACAGATACAGAATCAGCTAAAAATGTGGCAATTAAGAACATGAAGAAGTGGAAGAGCCAGGCAGGTTGGCAGATTCAATGGGTTGGCATATGGCAACTCCAAAGCAGAATGGCTTGGATGTAATTACATATGGAGGCCAGAGGAGCATAAAGATGGCCCCTGCACGTCCCTCCTTACCTAGAATGACACTGTTAGCGTGACCATACTCTTAACCTGCAGTTAGAGGGGGCAAAGAGCCAACTCTTTTAATTTTTATCACTTTCTTTTATTAATTCACCAAGTTGTTCTTGATACTCATTTGGTCCAGAGGCTGGCTGAACCCTCTATGCTTTGTGCGGTAGATTTGAACTATTTTCTTCAAGGAACATTCGAAGGTCATTATTACCCCCACAGAGATAACAATCACATGCAAGCCCCAATATCTGGGGAAGCTACAAATGAAACTGGAAATAGCACTGGGGAAAAATGGGTAAAGCAACCAAATTTTGGCTGAGATAAAATTGCGATGAGGACAAGTTAACCTTATAGCCTTTCTCTCCCTATCTCACAGAATCCTAAAAAAAAGTTTTTAAACACTTTCCTTAGCATGAGGCAGTAAACACTGGAGTGTAATTTAGTGTCAGACTGCAGGAGGTTATGAAATTCACTGTCTCTGGGCTCGTCAGGCAGCAGCGCTGGTTTCGCAGAGACACTACTTTCCTACCTCTAACCACTCCTCAGATTTAACTTTGTGTTTTAAATGCAATCAGAATAAAAGTTCCTATGAGATTTTTTTATGGCATGTGGCAAGCTGATTAAAAATTCATATGAAAGAGCAAAATGCCAAATATATGTCTGCAGTACTTAAAGCAATGTGGTTTTTGTTAAGGAATAAGGCAAAGAGCAAAAGAACAAGAGTCCAGAAACAGATGTACATAGACAAAAGGGTGTTTAGCATGTCATTAAATTGCTATTTCAACTCTGTGAGAAATGGTGATGAAACAATTTGATAACCTTTTTAACTTATTTTCTAGTTATATATATATTTTTAATAGTTTCTCTAGAGATTACAATATGCACTTTTTTAATCACAATTCAGATGGAGTTTATATTGAATTACTTCAGGTAAAACAAGAGAGCCTCGAGTAAGCATGCTTTCATTTACCCACCTACCCCAATCTTTAGTGCTGTCATAGTATACTTCTTCAATTTACATTATATTATAAATCCCCAAATACAAAAGTATAATTTTTGCTTTAGTCATATCTTTTTTTTTTTAAGATTTTTATTTATTTAGTTGACAGAGAGAGACAGATCACAAGTCGGCAGAGAGGCAGGCAGAGAGAGAGGGGGAAGCAGGCTCCCCGCTGAGCAGGGAGCCCAATGCCGCCTCGATCCCAAGACCCTGAGATCATGACCTGAGCCGAAGGCAGAGGCTTTAACCCACTGAGCCACCCAGGCGCCCCTAGTCATATCTTCTGAAGAAACTAGGAGGAAAACAATTATGTACACATATGTATGTATATGTGTGTGTGTGTTTATCCTTTTACATTTGTTACATCCTTACCATTTCTGGAACTCTTCATTTGCTCCTATCAACCTGTGTAGCCATCTGGTACTATATTCCTTTCCTTTCAACCTAAAGAATTTCCTTTGAAGGGCATTTCTTAGAGTAGTTTACAGATGATGAATTTTCTCTGATTTTGATCATCTAAAAATGTTGTTAATCTGCCTTCATTTTTGATGAATTGTTTTGATAGTTGAATTTTTCTTTTCCACGTTTTAAAAATGCTATTCTCGGGCGCCTGGGTGGCTCAGTGGGTTAAAGCCTCTGCTTTCGGCTCAGGTCATGATCTCAGTGTCCTGGGATCGAGGCCCGCATCAGGCTCTCTGCTCAGCAGGGAGCCTGCTTCCTCCTCTCCTTGTCTCTCTGCCTGCCTCTCTGCCTACTTGTAATCTCTCTCTCTCTGTCAAATAAATAAATAAAATCTTTAAAAATGCTATTCTCAAATCTTCTGGCCTTCATTAATTCCCATGAGAAGTCACTCACTATATCCATTGTTGCCCCCTGCCAGTTTTATTGAGATATAATTAACATATAACATTGTATTAATTTAAGGTGTGTGTTTGTGCATACATATATTTACATACCACATCTTCCTTATTCCTTCCTTCCTTCCTTCCTTCTTTATCTATTCCTTATCTTCCTCATCCTTCCTTATCTTTCCTTATCCATTCCTTCCTTATCCATTCATCTATCAGTGGACACTTAGGTTGGTTCTATATCTTGGTTTTTGTAAACAATTCTGCAATAAACATAGAGGCATATATCTATACTTTCAAATTACTATTTTCATTACCTTTGGGTAAATACCCAATAGTGGAATTATTGGATCATATGGTATTTCTATTTTTAATTTTATGAGGAACCTCCATACTGTTTTCCACAGTGGCTGCACCAGTTTGCATTCCCACCAACAGTGCACAAATGTTCCTTTTTCTCTATATCCTCACCAACA
This sequence comes from Ailurus styani, assembly GCA_002007465.1. Lineage (NCBI taxonomy): Eukaryota > Metazoa > Chordata > Mammalia > Carnivora > Ailuridae > Ailurus > Ailurus styani. The sequence continues at coordinate 2,023,977 of LNAC01000061.1, read as the reverse complement.
CTTGTTATTTCTTTAGTCTTTTTTATTTTAGCCATTCTGACAGGTATGAAGTGATAGCTCATAGTAGTTTTGATTTGCATTTTCCTGACGATAAGTGATGTTGGGTATCTTTCCATGTCTGTTGGCCATCTTTAGGTCTTCTTTGGAAAAATGGCTATTCAGGTCTTCTGCCCATTTTTTAATTGGATTATTTGTGTGTGTGACAGAGAGTTGGGTAAGTTCTTTATGTATTTTGGATATTAACTGCTTATCAGATGTTTCATTCGCAAATAACTTCTCCATTCAGTAGGTTTTTGGCCTTTTTCTTTTGGTGGTGGTTTCCTTCACTGTGCTACAAAAGCTTTTTATTTTGAAGTAGTCCCAATAGTTTATTTTGGCTTTCGCTTCCCTAGTTATAGGAGACATATCTAGAAAAATGTTGCAATGGTCAACACCAGAGAAATACTACCTGTTTTCTAGGAATTTTACGGTTTCAGGTCTCACATATAAGTCTTTGGTCCCTTTTATTTTTTTTGTGTTGTGTTAGAAAGTGGCCCAGTTTCATTCTTTTACATGTAACTGTCCACTCTTCTCAGCACCATTTATTGAAGGGACTGTCTTTCTCTCATTGTGTATTCTTGCTTCGTTTGTCATAGATTAATTGACTATATAATTGTGGGTTTACTTCTGGGCTCTATCTTCTGTTCCATTGATCTATGTGTCTATTTTTGTGCCAGTTCCATACTGTTTTGATTAGCTTTGTAGTATACCTTGAAATCTGGAATTATGATACCTCCAGCTTTATTGCTCTTTATCAAGATTACTTTGCCTGAATATTCAGGGTCTTTTGTGGTTCCATGCAAATTTTAATAATTTTTGTTCTGGTTTTGTGAAAAATGATGTTGATATTTTGATAGGGATTGCACTGAATCTGTAGACTGCTTTGGATAAGACAGACATTTTAACAATGTTAAGTCTTCCAATCCGGAAGTGTGGAATATCTTTCCATTTTGTTTGTGTCATCTTCAGTTTCTTTAATCAGTGTTTTATAGTTTTCACAGTACAGGTCTTTCACCTCTTTGGTTAAGTTTATTCCGAAGGCATTTTATTCTCTTTAATGCAACTATAACTGGAGTTGTTTTGTTTTTGTTTTTGTTTTTTTCAGATTTTATTTATTTGAGAGTGAGCATGAGTCGGGGCAGGGGGGGGAGGGCAGAGGGAGAAGCAGACTACCCACTGAGCAGGAAGCCTGACACAAGACTCAATCCCAGGACCCTGAGATCATGACCTGAGCTGAAGGCAGATGCTTAACCAAGTGAGACACCCAAGTGACCCATGTAAATGGGAGTTACTTAATTTCTCTTTCTGCTACTTTGTTGTTAGTATGTAGACGTAGTACTAATTTCTGAGTATTAATTTTTATCCTGCAACTTTACTGACTTAGTTTATCACTTCCAGCTTTCTGTGGCGTCTTTAGGATTTTCTACAGAAAGTATCATTTTCATCTGTAAAGAGTGACAGTTTAACTGCTTATTTAAAAAATGAGTACTTCTTTTTCTTGTCTGATTGCTGAGGCTAGGACTGCCAGTAGTATGTTGAATAAATGTGGTAAGAGTGGACATCCTTGTCTTGTTCCTGATTTTAGGGTAAAGTTTTCAGTTTTTCACCAGCGAGTAAGATGTTAGCTGTGGAGTTTTCATGTATGGCCTTATTGTGTTGAGGTATGCTTCCTCTAAACCTACTTTGTAGAAAGTTTTTATCGTGAATGGGTGTTGAATTCTATCAGATGCTCTTTCTGCATCTTTTGAGACAACCATATGATATGTATCCTTTGTTTTGCTGATGCAGTGTATCACATTGATTTGTGAATATTGAACCATCCTTGCATCCCTGGAATAAATCCCACTTGATTTAATGTATTGTTGGATTCAGTTGGGTAATATTTTGTTGAGGACTTTTACATCTATGTTCATCAGGAATATTAGCCTGCAGTTTTCTTTTTTGGTGGCATCTTCGTCTGGTTTTGGTATCAATTAATGCTAGCCTCACAGAATGTATATGGAAACTTTCCTTCCACTATTTTTTTGGAATAGTTTGAGGAGAATAGTTTGATTACTGATTAAATTTCATTAATAGTAATCTGTTCAGATTTTTTATGTCTTTTTGATTTAGTTTCAGAAGATTGTGTTTCTAGGAATTTATCCATTTCTTCAAGGTTGTCCAATCTGTTGGCATATGTTTATCTTTTCAAAGTACTAGTTCTTGGTTTCATTGACACTTTTTTCAGTCTGTCATTTATTTCTGCTCTGATCTTTATTATTTCCTTCCTTCTCCAAACCTTGGGCTTTGTTTTTCTTTTTCTAGTTCCTTTAGGTGTAAGGTTAGATTGTTTATTTGAGGTTTTTCTTGTTTCTTGAGGTAGGCCTGTATTACTATATATTTTCCTCTTGGAACTGTCTTTGTTGTGTCCCAATATTTGGGGATGTTGTGTTTTCATTTTCATTTGTCTCCACATATTTTGTTGATTTCTTCTTTGCTTTGTTGACCCATGGTTGTTCAGTATCATGTTATTTAACCTCCATGTGTCTCCTCCACCCCTTTTTTCTTCTGATTTATTTCTAGTTTCATATTGTTGTAGTCAGAAAAGATGCACGATGTGATTTCAGTCTTCTGAAATACTAATTATATAGTTGTTCTCCTGTATTTAATGTGTCATTTTTCTCTTTCAATCTTTCAAATCTGCTTTCAAGATTTCTTTGGCTTTCAGCAGGTTGACTATGATGTATGCCTAGGAAAGGTACTTTGTGTTTATCCAGCCTGGGGTTCACTGAACTTCATGGATCCCTTCCATCTGCAGTTTTTAAGAGTAATCTCTCCAACTTGTGTGTGCTCTGGTAAACTTTCCAGTGTCTTTAAAAAGTTGGGGGGGGAGTTTAGGAGTCTACTTTAAAAAGTTGGTTATTTTTAAATGTTTGCTCCAGATTTAGACATTGCTGTCTGTGTGGAAGGATTTACACAATCACATCACTTGACTACCGGTAAGCTCCCTCTTACTGTTAGGTTTGGGGAAAAAAGGCATATACCTATGTCACACATTCACAAAAATAAATCTTTATAAATTGGGACTTAGTAGAAGGCAAACACCTTTATCTTCTATTATTGTAGTGTTCAGCCAGCAACAACTTGGAGAGAGCAGTGAAGGATAAAAGCTAGAATGTAGTGTATAAGAAATGTGCTTGATGGTCATTTTCTTTTTTGGAGTGATTGGATGTTTGAAAGTTTGTGTCTGATGGATTTTTTTGAAGGGGGCAATGTCTTTTGTGTGCTCTTTGTGACTATGCAGATGTCACATGAAGCCTGGCATATTGGATGTAAATTATCACTACGCATACTTTGTGTGCTCGAAGAGAGAAAACAGTGTTTGGGGCTCACAAATGTGAGCCTCTAGTTATAAATGTGGAAGCAGTTACAGCTATTCCTGTATTTTGATAAGTTCTAAAAACTGTGCCCATGCAGAAGAATAAGAGCTATAAGGTAGCCTTATGCCAGATTGAAGAATATGGTATATTCTTCAAAGAAACCATATTGAAACATAATGCAACTCTGGAAGCTATAAAATGAGGGAAATGCCTTATATCCTGGAGCTCTGGGAATGCCTACTCAGTAGATGTATTCCCCGCTCCCTCCCACCCTCCTTTCTTTCCAGCTCTGCAGACTAAAGCACAACCACCCCGTCTGGGCACAAAGTCATGACATCAAACATCATGTCAGAGGGTGAACACTTTACAATATTATTAGGAGAAAGAATTCAGTTTGGGTAAAACTAAAAACTAGCATTTTTTTGTTTATTCTTTTCCTTTGTGGAAGGAAAAAGGAGTGGAATATATGAAGAAAATTGTTGACTCTCCATGTCCCAAAGCAAGACACTTAAAATTTGCAGCTGCCTACAACCTTGGAAGAGCTTATTATGAAGGGAAAGGCGTCAAACGATCAGATGAGGAAGCTGAAAGGTAGTTTTACCTGAGAACAAGATTTTTTTTTTAAATCAAATGCTGACACAGAGAATAACTTGCCTTGCCTTTCTTTTTTAGACTGTGGCTTTTTGCTGCAGACAATGGAAATCCAAAAGCTAGTGTGAAGGCTCAAAGTATCCTAGGATTGTATTATTCAACAAAAGAGCCTAAAGACTTAGAAAAGGTAACACTGATCTATTTGTTTTTAATGTTAGCACCACAGGTAGATTAATATTTCACTATTTCTTTTTTGAACGGAGGATGGTGATGAATGAGTGTTTAGTTTTAAAGATGTCTTATAGTTCTTTAAAATATAAGGAAAGTTCACATTTTAGTATCTCAAAGCTCATTTCATGCTTTCTTCATCTCCACCTCTACCAAAGGAGTTCAGAGATGTGAGAGCATTTTGTATGCTATACAAAGCCACAATACAAAATATTATTATACCATGAAAGCTAAGAGAATCCTGAAATATAGCCCAAATCCTTTTACATGTGAATAAATTAATTTGTTCTGAGAAAGTTATGATGCTAGTAAGTAAAATACAAAAAAAACCCCACCTAGTAACAAATTAAATCCACTTAAGATTTTTACAGAAATACAATCTCTTTAATCATCAATAACTGAAGCATTTTCCAAGAAATCCTATAGGGAGAAGGAAATGTAGAGCCAAGTCCTACCTGTAGGAGGCATTAAGGACAAACTTACAAGAAACACATTGCAACCAAGACCCTCTTTGGATAACTGAGCAGCCACTTGGAAATTATTTTTTGAACTAATTCAAATTCACTGCAGTTGCATATTGAGCAAATGTGCTTGTGACCACACACAGCTTTTATCTTGGTTGCCTCTCATCTCGAAAGGCACCATCTCTGAGATCCACCTGGAGCTGACTGCCCATCAGCATCGGCAGCTCTCCTCTCCCTGCAGTGCCTCATTGCAGGTGTGTCTCAAAGCCTAGCAGACACTTCCTACTTCCCATCCTCCCAATCCTTCCTCTGGAAAAATGTGAAAATCTTGAATCCTGAGACGGCTGCTGTCTACACTGTGACCTAAACTCACTGTGGGTAGAAAACAGGTGGGCTCACTTTAGTACTGTCTTCTAGGTATGTGAAATTGGTGCTAACCTGAATACTCAAGGTGCTAGAACTATTTCCTAGAGATTAATTAATTAATACTACTACCTTGTAATGAGAGATTTTTTTCTTTCCTGTATTTCCTTATAATTCCGCCTGGTGAATAATAATGTGAAATTGTGTTTTTCCTTAGGCATTTTATTGGCACTCGGAAGCATGTGGCAATGGAAACCTGGAGTCCCAGGGTGCACTTGGACTAATGTATTTTTATGGACAAGGCATCCGCCAGAATACTGAAGCTGCCTTGCAGTGCTTAAGGGAAGCAGCAGAACGTGGAAATGTCTATGCTCAAGGAAATCTCGTGGAGTATTACTATAAGATGAAATTTTTTACTAAGTGTGTTACATTTTCCAAAAGGTAAATAAGCTGGATGGAAGTATTTACACCACCTCCTACCAGATGTCTATGCTAGGTTGATAGAACTTGCTGAAATATTGGAAAGGATGGCTATTGAGCACTGGAAATGTGGCTAGTGCCACTGAGGGACATTTCATTGGATTTTAATTCCTTTAAATAGCCACCTGTAGCTAGTGGTTACCATACTGGATGATATAATTCTATGCCATTAGTCTTCAGGATTTCAGTGCTATTTGTTCTATATGCCAGCTGAGTGATCTTAATCAAGTTTAACTTTTGGGGGCATCGATTTCCTTTTTTAAAAAGAAGAAAATGCTTCTATAGCATTATAAAAATAGTATATATGAAGTACTTAACATAGTTTAGCATATAAGAAATGCTTGTTAAATGTTTTAATTTCTTCTAGGCTCTTCAGGCACATGTTCTATAACTGCACAATTGCAAGATAGCTTGATAAGATTGTAAAATGAGAATAATGGCTTAAAAATGTCAACATTAACATCTTATAAAATATATGGAGATTTCCCTTCTCTGAGCCCATGTATTTTCCTACATTTACTTCCAAAAAACTTACAAAGCAATGTACCAGGGAAAACAAACCTGTATGTCCTCTAGAGAGGCTAAAAGGCCATGCTGATGTGTTTCACTCCCAATAATGCCTGACAGAGCTGTCCCGTGGGCCCCCCACTTCCCTAACCCAGGGTGGGGCAGCCATCTGCAATGTAGGATGAAAGAGCTGGTTCCACCCTCCATCCTCCAATATCATGGCTTCCAGGCAGTGGGGCACTTAAAAGTGTGATCCCCAAAGTCCCAAATCTCCAAGTACCCATCTGGTTAATCCCAAGACTTTAAAAAGTTCTTAAAATCTTCCAGACTTTCCATTATTATCCACATTCCAATTCCCCATAGAGTTGAGTAGATCTCATTCTCACACAACTCTCCATATTTGTGTCAGGGTAATAAAGGAGGACTTTCATTGCCCAGTTTTTAACAAAAATAGATGTGTTAGTTACTTAATATATTTTCTAATCCTATGTGACTTAATTTGCAAATTTAAGGTCAATGTTTGAATAAATGAGTCAAAGAAATAGAAAATGCTTTTATCCCCATTGTTTAAATCTGCAAAGTGATATGAAGTTTAAAATATTAATATTACAAGAAAAAAAAGAAATCTTTTTGTTTTCTAATGGTTATTAGACAAGTATTATCACAGAGAAGCTGTGATGTAACCACTCGGCTAGGTCCTCTTCCCCTGGTTTTTAACTGTTATATTTACCCTTCACCAAAAACAAACAACTTAGTCCTCAAACGGGGAGAAACAGGGAAATCACTTTGGGCGCAAGGACAACCTTTGAACCATGTCATTCATAAAAATGTAAACCAAACAATGCGCTTTATAATCTCACAATTAAACATCACAACAGGATTGCTGACTATGATGAAGTTCATGACATCCCCATGATAGCCCAGGTCACGGACTGTCTCCCAGAATTCATCATCAGAGGCATGGCCATGGCATCTTTCTACCATGCCCGATGCCTTCAGCTTGGCTTGGGTGTCACAAAGGATGAAGCAACAGCTAAACACTACTATTCTAAAGTAAGTAAGTCTGAGAATCTATATAAATGGACCCAACTGGAAATTTCCAAGTTTCTGGTTAAGACTTGAACATCTTTACAGATTAGTATTTTCTTTTTCCTACTTAACTATTATGCAGATAACCTGTCTAGGAGAGGTTGTCAGACACATGGATTGTTTGCAATAATTCTGCCAGATTCTTATTAGCATAATTGAATCAGATGATGAAAGTCCCATTTTGATGCATATTATTCCCTCTCACTCTGCTACTCTACAGCCTAAGGCCCAGCACCAAGACCTTAAAACCAGAATATTCATGCCTTCTTCCATCCAGAAGTGTGAAATCTATTCTCATTCTAGTACCTTAAAGAAATGTAGTTTTAAAAAATGTTATGTATGACATCTACCACACTTAGGAGGAATATTCATGAATCTGAATCAGGTGATCAGTTGAAATAAGACTTTTCATGTTTCAATTCATGTGATTTAGATTCCAAATGGATTTCACATCTAAAATCAAGCTACTTATAAAGTGGGAAGGGGGTGGGGAAAGGGGGAATCATTATGAATAGTAACTGCAAGTAAAGTTTTTTAAAAAATAAATACAATAAAAACTGTGCATGCCTTAGGTCCCTGACATCCATGAAGTCCAAACTAGAATCGTGTCTCCTTAAAATTTATAAAGCAATTTGTGGGGTACAAAAGCTGTTTAGCTGGAGCAGGGGAAAAGGGAAGGAACAGTTTTCTAGTCTTTTGCCTGAATTTGACCATAGGACCACAATGGTTTCCAAACTTGTCTACATGAAAATCACCTGGGCAGGGGGGCGCCTTTGTGGCTCAGTGCGTTAAGCATTTGCCTTTCTCCTCAGATCATGATCCTGGGGTCCTGGGAACACCCTGGCTCCCTGCTCAGCATGGAATCTGCTTCTCCCTCTCCTTGTGCCCTCCACCCCACTCTCAAAAAAAGTAAAATCTTTTAAAAAATAATAAAAATAAAATAAATAATAAAATAAAATCACCTGGGGATCTTTTAAAAATTCCAAAGCCCAGATTATTTCAGAACAATTAAATCATGAGGTTTCCAGGGGACTCCAATGTGTAGGCAACTTTGGAAACCCTAAATTGTTTGAAATTAAAATTTCCAGAGCATTAAGCTGATATTGACACATAAATATAGGAACACAGTACACAAAGACAACTGATGTTTGAGAGATTTACCACTACACCATTCTACCAGTAAGAAAAATAGTTGTCTTTAAATTTTTCAAAAATCTAAATGCTCTGTATCATACCAATTTCCAATCCAAGTCAGTTTCAGATTCTGTGCAATTCATCATGTCCTTTCTAAATAAATATTAGCAGAGAAAATTCTGTGTCAAAAATATTCTGAAATGTGGTATATATTCATCCCAAATAAAACAGCAAAACAAAAAGACTGCAATCTTAAAACTATTTTCCACAGGGTGGGAGATAATATCCCCATTACTCAATTTGGGCCATTGTATTTTACAGAAGATGCTTTTAAAAATGGAGAAAATTCAAAAGTAACACGCCAGTGAAAGGTCTGGAATCCTGTCATGAGGCGACTGCCAACTACTTTGCCTCTCCGGGTCGCCACAAAACCAGCTTCATATATTCTCCTAGGACCCCTTCATTGATTCTAAAGTACACAGAGGGAAATTTTAGCTTAGTATAAAGAAAAACCTTCTAATACAACAGCTCGGGAAATAAAAACAAATGTTTTCCCTGTAAGATGGTGACTTAGCAACCAAGAAAATACCTAGTGACCAACTGTCATGGGTCCTGAAAGGACAATTACTGCATGGAGTCAGGTGTGGATGAGATAACCTCCGATGTCTCTTCCAAATTCTTGACGTTCTGTGCAGTTATATGCACTATTACTTCTCGCTATTTACGTTACATAATAAAATGTTATTTTAAAAATAAATTGTCATGGTTGCTGCTATTCACATAATAAGATAATAGCAAGTTTGAGGCCAAATGCTAATGCTTTCCATGTTACTTATTTTAATAATTCATAACCTAGAACACTATCATCGGTGTGTAAATTCCCTTTATTCTTTGGCACTCATAAAATTTTCTCTTTCAAGTGACAGTGACAGGAACATGTTTATTTTCAGTGTGGTCTTTTTTCATAGGCTAATTTGAATTTCCTTTATCAAGAAATCAAAATAGAAATGTGTCATAACAAAGAAATTCCCTTGAAATTCATTGTAGTTCTTAAAAACAAACCAAAAAAAATTGCTTTTTAAGTTTTAGTAAGACCTAACAATTCAAAATGTATCTAAATTACTATTTATCTTTGACTTTCAGGCTTGTCGTCTGAATCCTGCATTGGCAGATGAACTTCACTGTTTACTTATTCGTCAAAGAATTTAGACCATAATGCATTTCATCAAAGATCATCAACCCTAATACCTTAGAATGTGTGTATTTTTATAGGAGATACATTTGGTTATCTTCTGCATTCCAAGTTACATTATCTTGGGTATTTTACTGATGACATGTTACCTTCATTCCTAAATCTCTAATTTTGCAATTTGAAACCTAGCTATAGGAAGGATCAAATTGCAAAAAGAGTCCTTAAAGATCCAGCTCTTAGCTTACAGACTGGCCAAGATCACATCAAATATGGAAAACCATTCTATAAAGCAAATACCTTTTTTTTTCTTTAAATAGAGTGTCCAAAAACTTAGGCAGTCTTAGCTGTAATTCCTTCAGAAATATGCTACAAACATAAAAAACACCATTTGCAATGTTAAATTCCTTTCAATTTCTTTGACCCTTATTTAGTTTTGTGAATTTTGGATAGATTAATTTTAATTTGCTGTCATTTAAAATTTTTAAGATGCACTAAATAAATAAGAAATGAAGAAATTTAAAGAAACTTTCAAACAATGTTTTTAAATAAATTCATGTAGCATGTATACTTCTGAAGAAATGAAAACTAAGATGGCACTAAGTCTTTTTGGACATCTTGTATTCTTAAAAGACATTCTTAGAAATAATTGGTTAATTTATTACAAACTTGAAAAAAGTAGGTTTAAGAAATTGCTTAGAATCTTGCCTTTCCAGATCTCCCCTTAAAGATCTTAATGAGTAAAACCACTGCTATATTCCTGATAAGATAATCAGTTAAGCAAGATGTTTCTTTGTGCTTAGACTCATTTTCTAGATTTAAAAAACCTTAGATGCATTTCAAAGCAAGATAAAATATGAAAAAAATCTCAATTAAATCATCTATCAATATAAGAACAGTAAATATACTAAAAATTTAAATTAGCAAGAGGCTTTCTTATATTAATGAGATCTGTGAACACAAAAGTTGATCATATAAATAATAGCGTCCAGATGGAGAAGATGGTATAGCAGTGCACATCTGTGAAACAAATACACTGGAAACAATGTCTTCAAGATATCTTCACAACAGCTTCTCGGTAAACATACTAAACTGATGTGTCTTTATTTTATAAATCACAATCATCCTTTCCAAAAGAGGATCTAAACAAGATCTCATCTTAGTTTAATTAACATGCAGGTGCCAGTCACTAAAGAAGTTTTGTATGGCAGAAATTACTTGTTCTTGTTTTGTGCTCTGGTTTTTCTATATTACTTGAACTTCATTTTGTCTCTGTATAAAGGAAAGCAATTTCCATAGACTTAGGTCTGTGTAATACCCTAAAAGGATCACATACTTCTCCCTTAAATCTCTTAAGACACAGAAAGTTAAACCATCCCTGAAAACTAATCCTTTTCTTTTAAAACCTCTACTCTAGACTCTCTATTCTCCCCCACTAATGTTTCAATATATCAAGTCCATGACAAGATCTCATAATACCTAGCTTAAATCTCTTTCTACAATAGAAGCCCACTTGCTTCACTCTTGTTCTCTTAATACCATCCATATATAACATTCTTTCAACCATTTGACGATCTAAATTCCCAACCAGTATTCTTTTCTCCACACTGAATCCAGTCCCTTAAGCTTTCAAGAATCCTAAAATAGGAATGTAATAAGGCAGTGCTTGTTGGCTTTAACTGCACACAGTTAATAGATATGCTATCTTTCTTCATCCCAAAGTCAAGACCACTTTTTTTAACTGCCATTAAAACACAGGTCTGAGAAAATCCAGATGTCAGAATTTGACAGGTGTCACATGTGGTGATACGCTATGCTTAACTATCCTCAGGGAATCCAACATAAAACTAAAATTTCAGTTTACTGTAGTTACCATAAAGCTGGTACTTGTGGCACGAGGGAGACCTTGCAAACTACCCCTGCTGCAGACCGTGGTATACATTGTGACCGGTCAGTGGGGTCAGTCTCTTTAACTCAAGTGGGTTGAGGCTTCCAGATCATTAACCTTAAAACAAAACAAAACAAAAAACTCCTAAGATTTCTTATAGCTGTTATCTCTTGAAAAAGTTAAAATGTATCTTAAAGAAAGACTGAGGACTCAAAATAGTGATTTTTCTCATGTGCAGTATACACTTTTAACAGCTTTGGTTGAATTACACATAAGGTGGACATTACCGGTAACTGTGTTAGGATGAGTTCCCGGGGTTCTGTGATCTCATGCTGCTTCTCTTATCTGAATGCGTCTTTTCCACATCCCTGTGAAGGGTAATTCTTATTCATTCTGAAGTGTCAAATATCATCCTGGTTTGAAAAAAGGATCGAAGAGCTATGACTAAAAGAATCCCAAAGATAAAATTTGGTTGACTAATTTTCAATCGTTTACCCTTCAGAACTTACATTTCATATTGAGGACTTGGCAGGCAGGATCTAGCAATGCCATAATCAATACCACTTTAGTATAGAAACAGCATTGTTCTTTCACGGATTTCAGACTGAATTTTTGCCTATTAATTGTTTTGCTTTCAATGTTCCTGGGGGGGGCAGTTATAGAAGGGAAAGTGTTTTATTAACATTGTATAATAGATGGTGAAAAGTGATTGACATGTTCACGGCCCCACTAGTAATAACAAACTACCCTGATCTCACCCAAGGCCCCGACGAGTCCACAGGACTTGATGATAAATCAAGTCCCTCAAGTCCCTGAAGTAACTTCCCACCTATGTTTCCCTATCTCATTTCTGCCCATCCTTCAGAGTTCAGCTCCTATCCTACTCTCCCAACAGATCATTTCAAACATGAATTTTGCTCTTCTCATTCACACTAAAAATTGTATTTTTCACATATTCATCCTGTGTCTGGAGAAAGGCAGCCAACTTTGTACTTCCTTGCAAAAGTATTTATGTGCACTGTGCTTTTTACAAACAAACAAAAAAGATATTTGATAAATATTTGAACTTCCTTAAGTGTTTCAACCTCGTTTTTTTGAGATGTAAGCACCTTACACATCATAGAGCTCAGTGATTCATTTTTGTATTTTATTGCTTCAAATGCTTCAAACTATGGGAGATCTTTGGTAAAAATAAAGACAAGAAAATTTTCACAATAACTTTCCACAAAGCATTGCACAACAAGGTTCTTCAGTACACATGAAATAATACAGGAATGTTCAGAGTCCTCAGTGAGGAAAGTAACTGTACAATAGTCATAGTTCTTCATTTTAAAACAAAACTGTTTTCATAAATATTTAAAATATTTCCTAGGTTCTTATCACATATTAACATTTGTATTTCAATCAGTGTGTTGAACTTTATCTTATTAAAATAAAAACAATAGTAACAGAAGTGTGTTTTTCTGTTGCCTATGACCGCATTAAGTACCCCCCCAACCCCCCCCCAAATTCTGCTCACTTCACACAAAACTAGAGGGAGGTAACTAACATAAAAATCAATATGGTTCTCAACCAAGCCCTCTGTGGAAAAGAGGAAAATATTTCATGTCTATTATTACACAGACATTTCTCTGGTGGTTTATTTGTGCAGTCTCAAACTTGACCAGCTTTTAATTGATCTAAATGACTTCTCAGCTCAGGACACAACTCAATTAGCAGCAGTTCCATCAGCACCTGAACCAAGAAAGAAGAAAAAAAGTAGGAAAATATGGGGTTTTTTTCCCTCTAAGGGTTTACTCAAAATATTTATGTCTAAGAGAAAACTTTCATTTTAGGTCTTACTGTTCTTATTCTCATTTTAGGTCTGAAATGATTCCCCATGAACAAGTTATTCTTGAATGAATGGAATTAATATTATATAGACTCCATTTAGTATCAGATTGATTCATTTCATGGTCTCTTTGTCACTATCACACCATCAACAATAATTAATATTGATAATTATAATCAGATGACTAGGAAACAGTCTGCTTTCCTGAAATAAACACACTAAGCAGTCATGCAAAAATGTCACATGTATCTCTCATAGGAGAGAATGAGAAAGCTGCACACACTGGAGACAGTTTTTCTTTTTCTTTTACCAAACTGAACAACTGAACAGTCAGACAAACAAAAATGAAGCCGAGTAGATAATGGATTTAGAGTTACAAGTAACAAGAATGATTAAGTATGCAAAGGGTTAAAATCAACCCCCACATGTGAACAGAAATGTAAAACTGGTTGGCTTTAAATTACTCACATATAACAGATGCTTATTGGCTCTTGTTTCTTGCAATGCATTGAATATTTTTATTATACCATGACGGGCGTTTTGCTGTCCAACAAGGCTCTGAAGTGTATCTGAAAGATTAAGTTTACATTCTGTACTGTTATCAATAAAGTGCACAGTCCATGCATATCCAGTGAAAGAGAAAGTACATGATGTATATGCAACAAATAAAGGCACTGGGGCATGAGGAACATGAACGATCGGTTCTTTCAAATGTTTAAAGAGAAAATAACTTTATTTAGAATTTTCAACAGAAGGCATTTATACAAACTACAATTTTAATATATTGTTACCCAATTAAAAAATTAACCTCTCTAAACAGTGTACTTTAGCAGGATTTTTAAAGCACAAAATTTATTATCTGTCCTAAACACTTGTCTAATTAAAAGAAAGTATAACCACTACTGTTCTTATTAAGATTCTCAGTATAATTTCTTTGCAGAGGACATGCTTTAAAAGAAAAAAAAAGTGTGATCATTTTTCTCACTGTAAATAAAGTCTATTGAGAGATGTAAGTGAAAAACACCTTATGAGGATTAACATTCTCTCTTTATCTCTGTACTTCTCAGGATCAGAAGCCAGGTCTCACCTGGGATGTTTTCAAGCAACTTCTGCTGTGCTCTCTGTTTTGTTGCCTGACTGTGTTCTTCGCTTCTGATTGTGGTCGGTGGCGCCAATTTCCCATTTGGCCAAAAAGCATCCCGGAAAACATTGATGTAGTAAACCAACATTTGCTCACTGAAAATCCAGTTCACTGTGTCCCGGATTTGTCTTTTAAGAGAAAAATATTTCTTGGATGAGGTTTTTAAAAGTTATATATGCTATTCTCAAAAGGCATTTATCCATGGGTAGGTGAAGATAGAGCCTGATCTAAATGTTTGATGAATAAACTAGGAATTGGATTTTTAAACACTGGCTCTGAAAGGTATTCTTCATTTTGGTGGTACTGGATGACCATTCATTCCCAGAGCTCATGTTTCCATTGGTACCGACCTCTCCAAGTGTCTGCCAAGTTGTACCCTGCAATATGTAAGTCCAAGAACCTAGAGGAGACCAACTGGTTTGAAGCTTGCAGCTACTCTAACTGTGCACAGTACTTAATGTACTAACTTCTCCATGAAGTGGCATAAACTGAAAACATAAATGTATTTTAAGACTGTTAAAAGTGATCTGGAAAGCTTCCCTGAGCTCCTGAAGTCTCGGGGGAAGAACTGGGCTTTTTCACTAGCTGTCTCTTGGTGGCGATAATGGCAGATCGTGTTGGGCAGAATGCTCTGACCCCAGAGTATGCGTTTCACATGCTCACTAGGCAAGGGAGAAAAAAGATACTACCTTTCTTTAAGATTTTATTTATTTATATGAGAGAGAGAGCAAGAGAGAGCACAGCCAGAAGGTGGTGGAGAGGCAGAGAGAGAAGCAGACTCCCCACGGAGCAGGGAGCCCCATGTGGGGCTTGATCCTAGGACTCTAAGACCGTGACCCGAGCAGAAGGCAGGTGCTTAACTGACTGACCCACCCAGTGGCCCAAAATAGTACCCTTGACCTTAAAGTGGAAGTCTTTGAAAAGATACATTGCTAGAGTATTCCACATTTCTCTGGGAATAAAAGTTGGGCAGATGTTTGACTTGCACAGTTACAAATAAGTGGCTTTCATCTGGTTATCCAGCTCTTCCACATAGCCCTATCTCATTAGTCATTAGTAAAACGCTAACCCATTCCAGGATTTCTGCTGTCAAGAGACAAGTAACATAGTTCAAAGACCCCAAGAGCAGTTGTAAGTTGGGAGGGGAAAAGGCGGGGAAAATCATCTTGACAATGCCAGAAAGTCTTGAAATTTCAAACTCAATTCATGAATAATAATAATAAATCAAAAAGCTTTCAGGAATCTGACTTCCCAACTATTTAAAGAGACAAAGCAAGGCTTTCAGAAACGGTATCTGAAATAAAGGTTTCAAACCCTAGTACTTTGCACAGGAATCAGTTACTATTAATGTCTGAACTCCAACATGAGTCAAAACTATGTTAATTCTGTTTGTAACTGCATGTCTCCTACAATACATCCCTATACTGCTTAGAACTGGGCAATTAAGGGGCGCCTGGGAGGCTTAGTTGGTTAAGCATCTGCCTTCAGCTCAGGTCATGATCCTGGGGTCCTGGGATCCAGCCCCACGTTGGACTCCCTGCTCAGGTCAAAGTCGGCCTCTCCCTCTGCCCTTCCCCACCTCCCCATGCGTGCTCTCTCTCTCTCTCTCTCTCTCTCTCTCTCTCAAATGAATAAAAAATATTTAAAAAAAAAACCTGAGCAATTCATACCTAGACCAAATAAAATAATTTTATTAATTTAAGGGGACTTCTGCTTTGAGAACCTGACAACCTGCCTGCCTAAAAAAAATCGACATAAAAATGCAGACACCTTGTTTTTTTCTGTAGTCTTGCTTGAGTTACTCACTGGCACTACCTGAAGAAATTGAGTAAGAAAATTTCAATTTGTAATTTAAAATTAAGTAAGTGACTCTCACAAAAGACCATCACCTATGTATTTTCTACCAATTTAAGTCTTGACTCTCAATTAGCCAAAACCATAGGAAGCTTTTGAATCAATTCTGGTAAGTGAAATTATAGTTGGTACAAGGCAAGAGACACATATTGTACTGCTGCTTAATTTTATGACGTGTCATCTCTGCTAAAGGCAAAAATAGCAAAGGGCCAGGTGCTCCATCATTTCTCTACCTGATAAAAAGCCCATTGAAATGAACAGCCTGAAAACCCTCTACATGATGCCTCTCCTCCAAGTCCCATGAAAGTAACTGCCAAGTGTATTCACTGCTCGCAAGTCGCAGCTGTTCATTTTATAAGTAAGAGCCACTATTGTGGATAGGAGCAAGGAAAGAATGCATGATTTGCTGAAACTGAAAAGGAAAATAAATTAGAAAGTATGGAGTACTGAGAAATATAGGGCCATGGTGGAATTTTCTTTTTCTAAGGCCTGTCTATATAACAGTTAAGAGGTTTGTGTTAGACTGAAATAAATGGTAAGTTATACAGGCCATGTTTCTGATTAAAACAAAAGCCTAGGATACTAAATGAACCAAATAAGCCACTAATACCATTTTTTAAAGATATTAGAAATTGAAGTGAACTTTTGCTTATGACCAAAAGGAAAATATATTCTATTTGGGAATGAGTAAGAATAGAACTTGTTCTGCACTATGTTTCCCTTAAGAATTTACAATTTATATGATAAGCACATGTACAAGATTACTATGATGGTTTTGACAACTAATCTTTCACATGGGAAAATCTGATAATTTCATCTTGAAACATATTTTGGTGTGATTTCTCCCCCTTATCTTTTAGCATAAGTGACTCACATTTTTATTGTGCAGGAAGTCATGTTTATCTCTTGAAGAGTACTGGATATAGAGTTAAACTCTTATGTATATGGATAATGGACTATAGCTTAGAATATTCACATGGCTTGAAATACTGTTACATGATATACACATATATCTCAATGGATGATATTAAGATATTAACTAATAAGAGCAATTACCATTTTAATGTTACCCAACTTGGGGGAAAAAAAAACATGGTTTCCATTTCCCTCCAAATAAATACCTGTCACGTGATGCTCATCCTACTTTCATTTTGGGTTAGAGTCTAAGCCGTAAACTGAGTCCCATGATACAACATAAAAACGCTGTATCCAAGATACTCCAATTGGTCATTATGATCAAAAGGGAACTTTACAGAACTTTTTTTGTTTTTGCTTTCGTTTTTTAATTTTATGTTTTTAAGTAACTTCTACACAGTCAACATGGGGCTCAAACTCACAACCACAAGAGGCTCACACTCCACCAACTGAGGCAGCCAGATGCCCCTACAGAACAGCATTTTCTGACCCTTTCAGCCAGACTGCTGAAGCTAGCTGAAACTTTGATCATCTAGTTCATCGTGAATTCTATGTGAGAAATTATTTCAGAGAACTGTCTCCCTATCCAATCTTAGGATCACAGCAGAAACAAAATGAGAAAATACAAAACCTTCAGCTAGAGAGATCAATGGCTACTACACCACGAGTGTAATAATTTGACCATTAAGGCAAAAAGTAAGGCATGAACCCAAATATTAATGTCATGCAACTCACTTGTTGATGGTTCTTCCAAATGTGACCTGAACAAGAGCAATTAATGTTCTTCTCACCCATTTAAACACTGAAATAGAAATCAGAGGAAAAGAATTAGCATAGTATATCACAATTATGACATTTTCACAGCTGCAAAAAGCATACATCTTACCATTTGACTCAATCCAAGTCCTGACACCAAGTCAATACTATAATATCTGCAGAATCTGGGTCTAGGTTAGCAAACTTCTGCCCCCAAAAAATTCTCCTAAGCTTTCATTTTCTGCCTAGCAACTGATGAGATAAAACCTAAGAGTTTTTATAGCTTTTCAATGCCTCAACAACCAGCTGAGCTAGCAAGTGGAAATAATACTTTATTTCACATGTCCCCAGGCTACTTACATGTCTGTTTTCTGCTAGCAGACAGTGGAATGCCTATTTTAAATTTCTGTCTGGCTTGTTGAACCCAATTTTTTCACACACTGCTCTGAATAGAAACATCTGTGGTCCAATATTGACAAATATTTTGAAATACTAATGAATGGGTGGGTCTAACTTCGCATTTGGATAGTAGTTTGTAGATCACTACATATCTTTATATATTTTATGCCTTTGGGAGAAAGGTGAACTTCGAAGAGCCAGGTCCCTGAGTGAGAGGTGGGTTCAGTGCTCTCCTGGGCCACCTCCCGGAGCAGCTGGGCACAACCCACCATCTCTGAGCCTCAGTCTCCTCATCTGTTCAAGGACAAGAGTAACATGTGCTTTTCTGCTTTAAGGATCTTGATATTTTATGTGAGTGTTGTGAAAGGTTTTACAGATCTAAACTTTTATTACTAACATGCAGAGATATTTTTACAGGTACAGAATATGAATATAAGCCAAAAGAAGGCAAAGAAATGCTATGAGGATATTTCAGGTCTGCAAATTGGAATCTAAACCAAATTTTCCATTTATATAAATTTGCATCCATTCGTTGAAATGTTTAGCTACTCATACATAAGCAAATGGGAAATTCAGGCTTGGCTGTAAGAGTTCAGGGTTCCTGCCCCACCAGGAAACCCTAAAAGGACTAAATTCACAAACACCTCTGTACAAGGGAAACCACCCAAACAAAATCAACAATTAACATAGACTTGAAAACATTCTAAAGTCATTTCTAACTTTTTAGATGGACCTAAGTGTCTAGTTAAAGTAGTGCTGTTAATCTTTCAAGGAAGAGTCAGGTCTTGGAATCAGAACTATGCTTCAAAAGTGCCTTTAATTTTTTATGGAATTCAGAGCACGCTGCGAGCATGCAGATGTGTTCACTTGAGGCTGGCATTTAGGCTGGGAGGAGCATGCCTGCCAGTGCGGATAACTTCACTCTGGCTTTCTAGGCAGGACAGGGGCAGCTCACATGCAGAGGGTCTGAGGACATAGGCAGCTGTAAGAAGAATGCCTGACAGACACGAGTGACAGTTACTAATTTTATAAAGGCTGTCTTACTGATGCCCTTTTGTACACTGAACTAGAGCAGGAACCAAAAAAAAAATGTCTTCGGTGCAAATTCTCTCCCATCACTGATCTATGCCTTTACTACTTTCTTCCTAGCCTCTCCTGGTCCCCAGTGCCTACACCACACAGGGAACAGCCCTAGTATTTCTTCCAAGGACTCATTTGTTCAGAGACAGAAGCAGCTGCGGCAACACCAGGATTTTGCTGACAGCAATTATATCATATCTCATTATAAATGATGTTCTATTTTTTCCCCTCTGAAATGTTACTGGCAAAACCAAATATGCTTCTGAGCAGGCATATGATGGAGGAAATCCACGCTGCAAAGACAAGACTTTGTCTCTCAATCTCTGGATCACAAAGAGCACACTGCCAAAAGGCCAAAATGCTGCTTCCTCATTCTTATCAACTCCATGGGAAACAGGGAGGATTCGTAATTTAATAGGCCAGATTTCACTGAGGAAGAGTCAGACTTTGGGTGGAGAACTAGTTGTTTCTGCCTACATTGAACCAAGGCAAACATCAGTATATATCTCAGAGCGTCTAAAATATGGAACAGGGATAGCTCTTTCATCAGAAAGCATCTCTTGCATTTGGATGATATTCTCTCACGGATGTTTCTTAATTTAACTATCCCCGTTTCTAAAATTCAACTTAGTTCCAAATTTTCATTATTGAAATTATGCTAAAATGAACACCCTTATGTACAAATCTTGGCCTATAGTTTAGACTTGGGTCTACTACTTAACATGAATTACATTTTTGGAGCTCCTGTGTTGTAAATTCACTGAAGGAAAAATCTACATCTCATATACTTTTGTTTCTCCTCAGAGTGATATCTAAAAGTGTTGCTGATTGTTTTAGCTCTGGCTTATTGATGGCCAAAATAATTAATTCTGGCACTTTAAACCCCTAGCCCACCTTCTTCACCCCAAGGGAAGAGATGCTGATCTGAGCAGACAGAGCACCGGGCAGTCAGCCACAGGGCAGCACATATAGTACTGGTTGGTGGCATTACTGTCCTTTGCTCACCCTGACTCCTCTCCTGCGTGTCTCTTCTAGGTGATGAGGTGTGCCTTCAGGCACCTGTCCTAGCTCTAGCTAGTCCTGAGGCTCCAAGGACACTGCGTACACTGGTCTCATGATTTAGAGTGTTGGGGGGGCTGTGGAAGGTGTGTGTGGGCAGAGGGTTCTATTTAGGACTCAAGAATTGGCCAAGAAGTACAGTTTGACCTACTACTACCAAGGACCACTTTGGGAGAGAAGTACCTGTGTGGGTCTTAATGAGAGTATTTTAATCCTCTTTTTGCTCTTGTTTCTTCTAAGTACATCTCCCTCGAGTACTACTAGGGTAACATTTCTCAACCTGGGCGCTAACTCTTTTGGACAGGACAACTCTGTGTTGTCCTGAGGCTGACCTGTGCATTATAGGAAGCTTAGCAACATCCCTGGCCTTTACCCACAAGATGCCAGTAGCACCATCCCCCAAGTTGTAACAATCAAAATGTTTCCAGATATCACCAAATGTCCCCTGAAGGTCAAAACTCCCTCACCCTTCCAGTGATAACCACTCCTCTATGGGAACAAAGGTATAGTTGAACGGCAAGGTTGAAGCATGCCTGTGTCCCTGACCATAGCACACCCTAAGAGAACCAAAATCTCACCTTGGCTCCTTCCTTGGCTATGCAAAATTAATTTTTGTATACCTTTTGGTGATAAAGCAATGAGGCCATGATAAATCACATAAAAGAAATTCAAGGCATTCTATCTATACTCGGAGGAACATGGTATAGAGTAACTCGCCCAAAGTCGTACAAGTGCAGAGAAAATTATCTGTCTTAAGGTCGTGGCCTCAGATTCTACCATGGTGTCTAGTTGGCTCTTAAAGGTATTTTCTGATGAGTGAATGGATATAAATACACATCTGATTCAGGAATAAAGGGATATTATGAGTGTGTGTGTGTGTGTGTGTGTGTGTGTGTGTGTGTGGTGTGTGTCCACTTAACAGCAATTACCATTAAATAATAACAAAGAAGCTTACTTCCTCGAAGTTCAAAGATCTCCCCAATCAACATGAAACATGGTTCAGCCAAGGCGTCTTTCCTCCCATCCACATCATCACCATAATCTGACAGGTCACTGTCCTCTTCTGTCTCCTCCTGGGGGGTACAGAATGGTCAAAGGAAGCAGATCAATTATCCAGGAAAGTTGGTAGAGTTGTTCTTCCCTTTCAAGTGCATATTCCAACTATGTGCTCACGTTTCAACCTTAAGTACTCTTTCAACTTTCCTACGTGCAGAAATCTATGCATTCTCAACACAGGGCAAAATGTGTGTCTAACCTCAGGGGAAAAAGCTTGAGGTTAAAGCCTTATTCAAGGTTTAAAATACTTCAAGAAACCTTCAAAAAGACATTCCCCTAAATCTGCTGCAAAAATGGTACGACCTTTCCACAGCTCACCTCTTGATGGGAGAAGAAGTCACGAGGAAGTCTTTCCAAAAAAGAGGATAATGAAAAAGTGGATTTTTTCCCCTGCACATCAATAACCTTGAGGTAGTCAGGAGAAGGGCTCAAAAAGGCATAAAGTGCTTCACTCTGACACAGTCTTTCATCTGAAAGCAGATTCTGGGGAGGAAAGAGGGCGCATTACTCTAATGGAGAAATACGTCCATGCTGCCGGAAACCACCACAAATAGAGGCGACCAAGGTGCAAAGGACTGCGTTGGGGATTTATTTTCAAAACTCCGAACCCAAAACCATTTCCCTCTCCCCCTAAAACCGAACATATTAGATGAGTTCTGATGATCTTAATCACAAGCAACCCCTGCAGGTTAACTGAAGCACCCTAAGCCTCCTCTGTGGGAGATGGGAGATGCTCAGTGAAACGAAAACATGTTCGGGTTTGCACACAGCTTATAGACCCAGGGACCACTGCCTGCGAATGTCAACTCCACCTCCATCCAGCGGTGCCGGAACAACTTACACATTTGCACACTGCACAAGGAGACCACTCAAACACCCTTTCATGGCTGTGTTCAGACTTTGTGTATCAGCGGTAAAAAGGCACTCTGAGTTGTCACATGGCACTGACCACCAGCCAGGAGTTTTCTCCCCGTGCTGCCATCTTCCAAGCAGTGCTTGTTTACACAATTACAGAATGTTTTTATTGGCCCTTGAACTGGAAATGTCCTCAAGCTCTCTAGGTACTTATCTGGCCTCCGGAGATAGGAAAGAAGAACATAAATTAAGTTTATGCCCAAGCAAGTGCTACTGATAGGACAGTAAGATTAACAACATGACCACAAGAATGTCTAATGTCTAGCATTAAAAGGTACAGGGTTTAATATGACTTCACTCATATCTGGAACTTAAGAAACAAAACAAATGAGCACACGGAGAACAAAGAGAGGCAAACCAAAAAACTGACTCTTAACACTAGAGAACGGATGGTTACCAGAGGAGGAGTTGGGGGGATGGGCGACAGAGGTGATGGGGACTGAGGAGGGCACTTGCTGTGATGAGCACTGGGTGTTGTATGGAAGTGCTGGATCACTCCACTGTACACCAGAAGCTAATATAACACTGTAGGTTAGCTACTGGAATTAAAATAAAAACTTGAAACCAAAAAAAAAAAAAAGGATAAAGGGTTTAGGAATAATGAGACCAGTGGGAAACAGTGCCCCACTGATGATGTGATCCCCTTAGGGGAGAGGGACACTGCGAGCGCACAGAGCTTCTGATGTCAGAGCCTGGGGTGGCAAAAGAGGTTAAGACCTAGTCTCAGAGGACTTGGTCCATGACAGTCACATTACATTGGTTCAGGCGAAGGTTGAAATCCAATAAACTCTCTGACCTTCCCGAGAGCAAGCACCCATGAGAACGTCGGGTACTGCCACACTGGGGACAGGGGCTCCAAGGGGGACGACCAACATTCTGGTGGTGGTTAGCTTCCTCTGTCCTGCAGAAGACTAAACTGGAAATGGGCAAGTTCTGCCTCAGATGGAGGGAAGATTAAGGTGGATGGAGAGTTGGTGCCACTACTGCCTTCCCCAGCCCCAGAGCCCAATAAACAGAGGTCTTCATTCCTTTTGCAGAGTATCAAATGTTCAGTCATATGTACAGATGGATTAGATGGCAGGAGATATCCACCCCCAACTTGATTTCCTTTAGCTAATCTATTCTCCAGCATTGTTTTATAAAATAGTAGGAAATAATAACTACTGTTGTCTCAAACTTATTACAATCAACATAAAGAAAGAGATCATTAAGGGTGATGAGACTGTGGCCTAAATCATATTCTATTATGAAGGGAAATAATCAGATTAAGTACACAGGAAGTTAGAAATTCTCACAGATGTCTGTGGGGCAAGATATAATTGGGGTTTTATCATTTTTAAGCTCTCTGGGAATGGCATCCCATTCCCAACTCCTTCCCTCCAAACACTTACAGCATGTTATTCTATTCCAGTACAGATCTCAGATGACTATTCAGAGGGTGAGGCAGAAAGGGGTAAGGCATTCCAAGAAGAGTGCAGAGCACCAAGGGAGGGGAATGGCTGGGGTAGGTGGTATACCTATGTGAGCAAGGAGGGGTAAGGTGGTAAGCAGGAATGAAGAAAGATATTAGCAACAGTATGGCCAGGAATGAGTAGCTAGGTTTTTGTGCTTTTTTTTTGAGATTTTATTTATTTATTTGACAGAGAGAGAGAGAGCATAAGCAGGAGGAATGGAGGGCAAAAGGAGAGGGAGAAGCAGGCTCCCCAGAGAGCAGAGCCAGATGAGGGGCTTGATCCTAGGACCCTGGGATCCTGATCTGAGCTGCAAGCAGAAATTCAACCGACTGAGCCACCCAGGCGCCGTGAGTAGCTAGATTATTAGATATCTGTGCAATTAGTATGCTTCACTAGAAAACCATTTGTCATAAATAAACATTCAAGTAAACATACACTCAGTGGAATCTCTTTTTCTGGAAGGTCCTGTGGACCCAATAAAAGACTAAGTATTCTGCACCTTACTTGTCCTTTTTGTGGTTGGTGGGATAATACTTTGAAACGACAGTCTGCTGTATAACCTACCTAAATATATTCAATGGTTAAGGCTTTATCAAATAGTCTTTGAGGAAATGAAAAACAATCCAAATCATTATTTCCTGGCTTAAAATCCTCTTGATTAAAAGACAAAAGGTCACTAGACTCCACTGTTTCATCTGGCTTAGCTGCAGCTTGTTCTTGCTCTTGGCTATGTCCACACAACCTGTCGGCAGGGTCTCAGAGTACAGTTTCTTTTGGCACAACGGCAGAACTCACTAACCCACTTCCACGACCACCAAACCAATAAAGGCACACAACCGCCCTTCCTGGGCCCCTTGAGCCCCCGAAAGCGCAGGCCCAGAGTGTGGGGTCTGCAGCAGCAGAAAAAGTCAAACAAACAGAGACCCTCCCCAGTAGCAGAGTCTGGAAGGAAACAAGGGAGTCAGCTGGAGGGTTCCAAAGCTACACACCTGAAGCTCAGAAATCCTGGATTTTGAACGATACACATCTGTTTCACAGATGAGATCTTTAGTTCATCCAAATGATTTAATCAGGTACAGTGTTGGAGTAGGTTTAATTATTCCTAGATATTTTGAAGCAGCAACAAAATGGTAGTATTTCAGTTTCAAATTCTCTTGTAAGAGCACTTAAACATTGGAGATTCTCTAATCCAGCTCTGCCATAATTAAACTCAGAGTTTTTCAAGGAGTAAATTGTTTTATTTCCTAAGGGAAATTTACATTATACACACACACGCACATACACACATATTTATACATTATTATACTATAAAATAAAAGTTTCCCTCAGGAAATAAAATAATTTGCATCTCAGAAAAACTTTAGGATACATATATACATACACACACACACACACATATATAGAGAGAGAGAGGAAGATAGGAATAAGTGGAAAGAAGAGACTAACACTTTCAAAGCAACTCTGACTTGAATCTATTTTAATGATGACCCATACTTTTGATTGAACAACTATGTTTTAATAAAGTCTTCACTAAGAATTTGGCAACGTCGTTATTTAAAATCCCAGGCCTTCTAGCTACCACTACATAGGCAAAAAGTGTCTCATGAGATGAAGTTCCATGCCTCCAAAAACTATATGGGCTTTCGGGTCCATGGTTTGAGTAAATTAACTATCCTCTGAATAGAGAGGGCCCAGCTAAGGAAAAATAAATAGTGGTTGCTATCAAGGATAGTATTTGTTTGGCCTTATTCTCTAAAAATGGACGGAAGACAAACGATAAAGCAATTAGAGGAAATCAGAAGAGTATTTTAGGACTTTGGAGTAGGCAAAGATTTCTTTTTTTTTTTTTTTTAGGCAAAGATTTCTTAACAGGCACAGAGGCATAATCATGAAAGACAAAATTGATACGCCAGACTAAATTAAAATTGAGTACTTCTGTTCATGAAAAGAAATTAAGAGAGTGAAAAGGTCGTCCACAGAAAGGAAGAAGTTATTTACAACATAAATGGTCTGACGAGAGATTCATATTCAAATCCCATGCAGAACTCCCACAAACCAGTGTGGAAAAGATGGGCAACGTGACAGAAGAGCAGACTCAACTTGACCGGACACTTCACCACAGAAACTATCTAAGTAGCCAGTAACACCCAGACTGGTGCTCCACTGTATTAGCTGTCAGGGGAAATGCAAACTAAAACCACAGTGAGATACCAGCACACACCCACCAGGAGGACTAAAGAGAAACAGACAGAGAAGAAATGGGGGTGTGGAGGGGGAGCCATCGGAACCCTGACACGCTGTGGTCACAGCGTAAAAACTGCCACAACCACTTGGACAAACAAAGAAACCCAGACCCGGAGGTATCACACAACACAGATTCACCACAAGTCAAGTACCAGAAGTTTATAGAAGCCTTCTTCAAGATGGCCTCCACTGGAAATGGTCCAAATGCTTGTCAACAACAAAACTGTAGTGTATTCACACAATGAAAAACCTACGCGGTAGTGAAAGCAAATGATCTACAACCAGAACAGCACTATGGGCGGATTCCCTGAACACAGTTGTTGAGTGAAAGACATCAGACACAAAGGAGTCCACAATGCATGATTCCATTTATAGGAAGTTCAAAAACGACCATATCTGTGTAGTTAGTAGTCAGGATGGTGACCACCCTGGGCCAGGGGCCAGAAGGGGAAGGAAGCCGGAGCATACTGGCCTGGGTGCTAGTTACAGGGCGGACTCAGTGAGAGGAAAAGGACAAAGTCGCACACATGGTATCTGCACTGTACGTATTTTATACTTTTTGTATTTATATTTTTCGTGTGTACAGTATACTTTAATTATAAACAAACAAACCAAAGATATTTTGAGGACCTGGCACGACCTATAAGACCAGGAAGTAAATAAGCGAGCTCTTAGAATGATGACAGTTTAACCCCAAATAACTAATTTTTCCTCTCATATCCAAAATTTCTCAGTTGCTTACCTGTAAAAACTTATTTAATTGATTCTTTGACTTTTCCATAAACTTGTGATCTATAGATTTGAAAGGCAGCTTGCTAAGAGAAGGCAACTGGACTTTTTTTAAAGAGGGGAAACACTGTGGAGGAAAACATTAAAGGTTAGCATCTCGAATCATATTTTCATGTTAAAAAAAAAGTTTAGGATTATAATTAGAACAAACCAAGTACCTTCCTCCTATACTTGTTCCTCTGAGGTTTACAACCTTGAAAACCTGCCTGTTCTAATCAGGCTCATGGAATCAAGAGGAATGGGACATTTGATGAAAAGAGCGAAAGCTCATCCCTAGGACCTTGAATGCCTGGGAGCTGGCCAATGCAGAGGCCAGGCTGATCAGGTGGATTTGTGCAACACACACAAAGCACAAGGCTCTAGGTGTGGACATCAGGCTCACGGGAAGAAAATCTTCCTATTAGAATGTGCTTTGTTTTCAACATCTCTGTGAAAAAGTTATCCCCGTTGACGAAACAATGGAAAGAAGGAGTAACATGACTTGTCGCTTTATTACTGTCCTTCGGTGGCAAACTGCAAAATGGAAATACATTAATAATAATATATCAATTAATAATAACAGATCCTTCATGGATTTAGTCCTACGTTCTGCCAGACGCTGTGCTAGAAGCTTGGCATGTGTAATAACAAGTCAAAGAGTTGGCAATTGTTATCATTCCTATTTCACATATGAGACAATTAAAGATCAGAATTAAAACCCAGATCCATCTGACCACAAAATCTGTGCTGTTTATGCCAATTCCCACAGGACTCTGCCAGTCTTCCCTCAGACCCTAGGAGGGCAGTGGGCTCCAAATGCTCCGGTCTCTGCCCGCATTTCCAAACACTGGACCTTCATGAAGGCACTGGAGCCATATGAATACACTTAATGAAACCAACTGGCATTGAAAAGTCAGTGAGCATAGCCTTCGCCTGCGACCGCTTTAACTGCTGTTGTCATCCTCTGTGCACAGGGGGTCACGGGAGTGCCCTGCTGGCCTGGCCATGGCAACAGAAGGCATGGGCTAAGTCACTTGTAACAAGTGCATCCAAGTACTCTGGGTACTGGGAAAGGAAAAACTAGCCCTTCCCTCACAGCCCACTGAAGAACCAGGGGTACAATGGCGTGTGCCCAGGGAGACATATAAATCAGGGCTCAAATTCAGGATACAATTTTCAAGAAATGAAACAGGCAGTGAGAGTCAGAAGGGAAGATTAAAATTCACCAGGGACCTGAAAAGGTGCTTCCTGTCCCCACTGTCAATAGGAAGGGTTCACATACAAAAATGAAAAGTCACAGGAGAGTAAATTCTAAGGGTAAGAAAAGAACCCCAGGGATCAGCTACAGATAAGGAAAATGAGACTAAAGGATAGACCTGGAATTTTATAAGGTTTATTTCCTCTAAGGCTTCAGTCTACTTGGTTTTTTTTTTAATTTTCAAAGAATATTTTCCACATACATTTTATTTCAAAATCTCCTCTAAATTCCTTTTTCTCCTTCCTTCTGTTTTTATCAGCAATTGGATGGATACTGAACATTGGCTTTGCAATGGTTTGTCACAGGGCAAACAACACACTTCACTCACACATTTTGGGAAAAATGTAATCTTCTATTAAGACAGAGATTTCACAGAGAAAGATAATTATCATATGATCTCTCTGATATGAGGAATTTGAGTGGCAGGGCAGGGGGTCATGAGGGGTAGGGAGGGAAAAAATGAAACAAGATGAGATTGGGAAGGAGACAAACCATAAGAGACTCTTAATCTCACGAAACAAACTGAGGGTTACTGGTGGGTGGGAGGGTAGGGATAGGGTGGCTGGGTGATGGACATTGGGGAGGGTTTGTGCTATGGTGAGTGCTGTTGAAGGTGTAAGCCTGATGATTCACAGACCTGTACCCCTGGGGCAAATAATTAAAAAAAAAGAGAGAGATTTCACTTTCCACACTGCCAGGGTGACCACAGCCTTTGAGAAGTACTGGAGCAGGACACTTGGTTTTGGCCACCATCCTTTTAAAAGCACTTGAAGAAGTTATAGTATTCATAAGTTAGTGATTACAAGGGTTTTTTTTTAATCCCCTTAGGAGAGAAGGTTAAAGGAAACAGACACATTTCATTTGCAGAAGAGCAGTCTAATAGGTGACCGCAGGATTTTACCCGTGTCAGTTCATTCTGAGCCAGAGAACAAAAAACAGAAACAAAAGGAGAAGTGACCAAAGAGTGTTTCAGTTGCCAGGGAAGAGGGCCATCATCTCCAGGAGGAGGAGAGTTAGAGAAGATGCAGTTCCTGAGAAAGATGGGAGAATAAGGGATGGAAAATAAGACAACCTGGATTCCAAACAGATTTGGGCCACTAGGAACATGTGCTGTGATATATCGATCAAACTCTCTGGGGTCAGCTCCTCTCCTCTTAAAATAAAAGAACTGACCTAGATTAGAAGACTTCTGACATTTTTAACTAAACCCCACAATAGGAAATACATGCTACGTTGCAACCCCCACACACATACGTGCATACCCACATGTAAAAATATAACCCACCTATAAAACTAAGAAGTTCTAGGAAACAGTGCTCATTGTTACTACTAACACCACCAACACGATAACATTTACTATGTGCCACACCTTCTTCTCAATGCTTTGTATGCATTTATTCCCTTAATTCTCACAACTCTGTGAGATAGGAGATGTAGGCGTTATCAAGTATCATATTTGTACTTTACTGATGAAGGAGAGAGAGAGAGACACAGTGACAAGTCCCAGGTCATATGCTACTAAATAGTAAAACTAGGATCCAAACACGAGCAGTCTGGCTTCTGAGTCTGTGCTTTCAACCATGACACTTTATGACCCTTACTCTTTGTGCTGCAATCCAATATATTCTATGCTCTTTTTGTAGTTGCAATCATTAACTGATTTCACTTCCCACTAAAAGGTCACAACTGGCAGCTTCAAAAACCAGTGGCCCTAGAAGATCCCTAGTCCTCTTTCAGCTCTGAGGTTCTATGATGCTCAATGGAGATCAGGCAGTTCTTCATCCCGAAGGATTTATACTAAATGGTTTGGTCTATGAGTTAATTTCCAAATGTCAGGCTGAAAATGCCACTTTGCCAGTATCCACAGCGAAGGAGAAAGGTTAATTAGTTTCCTTATATGTTTCCTTATACGTAGAAAATTGAAATGAGCTCTTACATATCTTCTTGCTTAGTAATTCTATACCTTGTGTTCATAAGTATTCATACCTCACTAAGTTTCCGGTGTAAATTCTGGAACTCACTGAGTCTTCTGGGGACAGTCCAGTTCTTAGTTTCAACTCCTCCAACTTCTTGTAAGCTTACCATAACAAAGTAACAAGGCATTTGCTCACCATTCTCTTCTGTAACCTTGGGGAAAACAAACAGAACAAAAAGGATGGTGAGCAGATGTGGTAGGCAGGATTTTTAAATATTCCCCAAGATCTCCCACTCCCTAATGTATATGCCCTGCATCATCCCTGGAAATGTGAATAGCATGGAATCTATTCCTGCAGTTAGGTTATGTTACATCTGATTGCTGACCCTAACACAGGGGATTACCTGGGTGGGCCTAACCTAATCACACAAGCCCTTTAAGAGCAGAGAGATTCCTCGAGCAAGTGGCAGGAGAGGACATCAGAAAGACGGGAAGTGCAAGAAAGATTGCACACGTGGTGCTAGTGTGAAGACGGAGAGGGGTGAGTGGGGGGATGTGGCAGCACTTCCACTGACAGCGAGAGAACAGACACAGGCCCACAACCACAGGGAACTGAGTTCTGCCAACAACCTGAATGAGCTTGGAAGTGGATTTTTTCCCCAGTCTCCAGGCAAGAACTCAGTCTGGCCAGTATGTTGATTTCATCCCCATGATGCAGTGAGTAGAGAATGAGAGAGTCTTGTTGATCTTTCAACCTACAGAATTGTGAGCTAATAAACGGGTGTTGTTTTAAGCCATGAAATTTGTGGCAGTTTGTTACATACCAAAAGAAAACTTATATAGTGGGCTGAACATCCTAAGTGTGTTTTTTTGAAAAAACAAATGAACAGCAAGCAAACAGGTGTGAGATGTGCCAAAACCTGTCTCAGGAAATGTAAAGCCTTCCCCAGTTTAATTTCTGGATTCAACAAACCAGGATTTCAATTTTCATGAAATTTTACATTGAAACACATAATTTCTTCTACCTCCCAACTTAGATAATTCCTTAACACAGTTCCTTAACATATACATACAATATCACAATTCAGAACAGGCCATTACTATACTTCACATAAATAGATTAAGAGAAAAAAACAAAAAACACACTGAATTTAAGTGTGAATTGGTACCACAAATTGAATTAGAAACAAAGAGTCAATAAGAAAGGCAGAGGAAAGAGACATATGACTCCC
This sequence comes from Ailurus styani, assembly GCA_002007465.1. NCBI lineage: Eukaryota > Metazoa > Chordata > Mammalia > Carnivora > Ailuridae > Ailurus > Ailurus styani. Next base: position 1,992,769 of record LNAC01000061.1, on the reverse strand, counting down.
GGAGCACGGCCGGGGCCCCATGAGGTAGGACCATTATCTCACTGTGAGGATGCAGGAGGTAAGGGCAGGCACAGGGTCCCTGGGTTGTCATAGGATCACACATCTAATAAGGTAGTAAGCCTGGATCAGAACTCAGGAGACTCTGGCCTGATGCAGACACATCTTCCACACGTTCCCCATGGGACTGCCTTGTGAACTCTGGCAGTCAGGGGATTCCTCAGTGTCCTTATCTACTATCTTTTCCATGACCTACTATCTTTGCCACAGCAAACTCTGCAGCTTACCCTGATGGGAATACTAACAAATACCAAAGACATGGTAAAGCACTGGGTTAAGCACTCACGTATTGTGTGTGCTTTCACAGTAGCTCTTGGAGAACACGCTTTGTCTGCTATGTAATCTAAAGATGAATTTAAGATTATGAATTTCAGGCCCACCCCACATCATAGTAAGACTGTGAACATTAACACTCTGTTACTCATGAACTCGTATCTGTGTGGACCTGACCTTCAACTCCAGATTTCCATGGAACTGATAGTAGGGCAGATGGGAATGAAGAAGTTGTCAACATTAACGATGTAAATGTCCATATGCATCTCTCTTTGAAAAGAAATCATTTTCAAAGACAAAAGGGATACAGCATATTCTGAAAACTGTTACCCATATCCCTCAAAGAACAGCAACATATTTTCTAATTCAAAGGAAAAAATATTCGTTATTAAAGATCTCAGAGCAACTGAGATTTAAATGAGTGAAATCAGCAGAATGGAGCAATCAGAAACACTTAAATTTTTAATTTTTCACCACCAAATTTCAAATAGTGCCTTCCAATTTTATATCAATCCTCAATGGAAAAATAAAATGGCAAATCGGAGACATTAACTGTTCCTATCTGAAAGTGGCTTACAATTCCAGTGAATATGGACAACTTGAACCAGAGTGAGATCAGGTCTATACAGGCAACCCTCCTACAACTTGCAGTCATGGGTGAGACAGAGTGAAAACAGTGGAGAAGGAGGGACAAACGCAGTCTACAAGAACAAACATAAGTTTTCTACCCTCAAGCTTAATTCTCTAGGACAAAATCTTCCATATAAACTCATACTCTTAAAATAAATTGGGAGGAAAAGCAGTAGGACCGACCTCTCCACTGGTGATGGAGGCTTTCCACATTCCGAGGTTCTCACACCACCAGTCTGTTCTTGCCATGTGCAGCTGTAGGTCCGTGCGTTCTTTCTCAATCAGAATTATCTCCTCCTTCAACTTGAAAACAATCTGCCAAAGGGAAAACATCCTGAGAGTTATTAAACCACTTGAAATGCTACACAATTCAGCAAAGTAGTAGAATATAAAATCAACAGGCAAAAATCAGCTGCATTTCTATACATTAACAATGGACAATCCAAAAAGAAAATTTAAGAAAACAATTCCAATTACAATAGCATAAAAATAAAAAAAATACTTAAGAATTAAATAAGAGAGTAAAAGACTTCTATGGTAAAAATTATAAAACACCGATGAAAGAAATTAAAGAAGACATAACTATATAGAATGATCTTCAATGTTCATGGATTAGAAGACTAAACATCGAAAAGATGTCAGTGCTACCCAAAGTGATCTACAGATTGAACACAATACCTATACAAATTCCAATGTACTTTGCAAAAATAGAAAAATCCATTGTCTCAAGGGAGACTGAATAGCCAAAACAATCTTGAAAAAGAACAAAGTTGGAGGACTCACACTTCCTGATTTCAATACTTACTACAAAGCTACACTAATCAAAACGTATGGTACTGACATAAAGACAAACATGTAGACCAATGGACTAGGATAGACAGCCAATTAATAAACCTTTGTATATAGCTCGAAGGATTTTTGACAATGGTGCCAACACCATTCAATGGGAAAAGAACAATCTCATCAACAAAGAGTGCTGAGAAAACTGGATATCCACGTGCTAAATAATGAAGTTGGACACTTACCTAACACACTATACAATAATTGACTCAAAATGAACAAAAGACCTATATATAAGAGCTGAAACTATAAATTCTTAGAAGAAAACACAGGCGAAGTACTTCATAACACTGAACTAGCAATGACTTGTTGGCTGTGACACCAAAGGCACAGGCAGCAAAAGAAAATATTGGAGAACCAGACTTCATAAAAATTTAAAACTTTTGTGCAAAGAATACTATGGACACAGTAAAAACGCAACCCACAGAACTGGAGAAAACATTTGTAAATCACATATCTCATAGGGTACTAACATCTAGAAAATATGGGAACTCTTAAAACTTAAAAACAAAAACCAAACTGTCTGATTCAAAAATGGGCAAAGGACTTGAACATACATTTCTTCAAAAAAAATTATATAAATGGCCAAAAAGTGCATGAAAAGATACTCAACATAACTAATCATTAGTGAGATGCAAATTAAAACCACGATGAGTTACCACCTCACACCCATTAGGATGGTTACTACCAAAAACTGAAAAACAACAATTACTGGTGAGGATATAAGAAACTGGAAACTACATGCACTGTTGGTGAGAAAGTATAAAATGGTGCTGCCATTATGGAAAATAGTATGGATGCTCCTCTAAGAATTAAAAACAGAATTACCATATGACCTAGCAATTCCACTTCTGGGTACCTGCTCAAAAGAGCTGAAAGCAAGATCTTGAAAAGATATTTATACACCTATGTCCATGGCAGCATTATTCATAATACTCAAAAGGTGGAAACAAACCAAATATCCACTGGTGGGTGAATGGATAAACAAAATGCTATATACATACACAATGGAAAATTACTCAGCCTTAAAAAGGAAGGAAGTTCTAACACACAGTATAATATGAATGAACCTTGAAGACATTATGTTAAGTGAAATAAGCCAGTCACAAAAGGATGAATACTGTATGACTCCACTCATGATGTATTTCTGAGTAGTTAAATATGTAAGAGATAGAAAGCAGAATGGTGGTTGCCAAGGGGCTGGGGAGCGGGGAATGGGAAGTATTATTTAATGGGTACAGTGTTTCAGTTTTGCCATATGAAATGAGTCCTGTAGGTGGATGGTGGTGATGGTTGCATAAGAGTGTGAATGCACAGACACTGACCTGTACACCTAAAACAGCTGAAATGGTAAACTTTATGTTATGTATGTTTTGTGACAATTTTTAAAAGGTAATTTTATTTTTTAGAAAAAGGCTATGGATCTGTTTCATGAGAAAACCTATAAGGATATGTAACCCTGTGGTCTGAGGACGGAAGTTTTGCTCCAAACTCTCCTAAACACGAAGACTGCAAGGACTCTTTCCTTGCTCCAAAAGCCTACCGGAAGCACTTCCAGTCTAAACCTTCTGAACCTGCATTTTATCATCAGTCGGGGCTGTGACTATCTGCTTCATCTTCATGTGGGTACGTTTTGGTCCCACCATCAGCATGTTTGCTCCTGAAGGGCACAGGTCAGGCTCTGGATATCACTGATTCCCCACAGTGGCTGGCACAGCATCATGCATTTACTCATCACTTATGTTGCTGAACACACACTCAGAAATTGCCAGAGGAGATTGGTTTGGCAGACTGAAGAGCATCGGCCATAGCTGTATCAGAGATGTCTCCCTGTTGGATTCTGAAGAGGCAGAACCACAAAGCAAAAAGCCGCACCACTGCTTGGGTTTCTAACATGCCAGTTAGTGAGATGCTGTTTACATTTTTAAGGTTTCCAATTCTGTTGGCTTTTAGCAAGACAATTTATTTCTTGCATAATTCTGTGAAGTTCTCTAAACTGTGACTCACAGCATTTGAAAGAAAAATGAAATTAAAAAGACTGTCCTCACGGAGTTAATTTACTTCCAGAAATGAGTCTGGCACAAGGAAATGCTTTGCCCTCTTCAGCAAAGGTACTGTACGCAAGCCAGTTGAGAGAACACAGAGATATGCACCCCTGATAACTGAGGGAGAACCCCTAACCACAGAAGACTAAGAACAAGTACTTTTCTCATTCTATACTAGAAGCAAAAAAGTAACAATGGAACTTACAGTTGAAATTCTTTTTAAGGAAACTGATGCTTTGCAAACATAAACTGAAAACTATTTATTAAATCAGAAAAATGGAAACTTTCAGACAACCTTGAAAGCAAAAGAGTTACCTTCTTGTCAGGTTTTGGTGCATTTTGAATAGAATTTAGAGCTTGCCTTTTATATTCAAGTTTCTCATTTAGTTCTCGTAGTTTGTTTACAGCAAAGCTGGCTTGTTCATTAATCCGGCTGGTGCCTTCATCTACAGCTTCCTCACCAGCCTCGACTCCTGGGCCCTGGGGGAGAAAGTCACATGAACCACACCATCTTCTGACGCTGGACTATTCAGCCATTATTACCTGGTGTATAGGTTCTATATCATTACACTGTGCCCAAGACTAGATCCCACTAAGGAAAGACTCTATGGTAGAAAGCCCAGGAGCAGGCTGCTTTGCCTCAGCAAAGTAACAAATCAAAGTTATTTGGAACCAAAGTAACTGGTGCTTAGGATTGCAGTGAAAAAAGAAACACTTAATAGCCTGAAAAAGTGGGTGGAAAGGAGGGCGTGGGGTGGATTCCATACCATTATTTTCCGGATCGTACACCCAAGGGAATCTGCTTGGAACAAAGGAAGACAACTGAGCTCTCTGCCCAGCTCAACCGGAATGATCTGTGCCTAATCCTGGACAAAGACACTGAGAAACATTTGGCTTCCTTTCGGGCTCCAAAGAGGCCGAAGCAAGGAAGAGGACTCAAGCAAGTCCCTTTAAAATAAAATTTCCAGGGCACCTGGGTGGCTCAGTTGGTTAAGCCTCTGCCTTCAGCTTAAGTCATGATCCCAGGGTCCTGGGATTGAACCCTGCATCGGGCCCCCTGCTCCTCAGGGAGCCTGCTTCTCCCTCTCCCTCTTCTACTCCTCACTGCTTGTGCTCCCTCTCTGTCAAATAAATAAATAAAATCTTTAAAAAAATAAAATAAAATAAAATAAAAATTTCCAAATTCCTATTAGCAAAAGTATTTTCAGTATACACTTTGTTCAGTCCTCCTCTTGAAGATGTATTTTATAAATCAACGGGTAGATCGTTTTACAAGTAAAATGGTTAGCATTTCAAAGTGACTTAAAACTAATTATTTAAATAAAAACAAAGTGACTTAAGATTCATAAAGAACTGTGTAACTTTTCAAATCTGGATAGATTGCCAACAGCATATAAAACAGAGTTGTGCGCGGCACTGGAAAGAATGGCTGAGAACAGTCTTTTGCTTTGTTTACACTCCTTAACGTTCTTCCAGAAATTTTTCTTCTAATTTTTAGTAACTAGTAAAGTAACAAACAGTAAAGTAATTTTTTTCCCAACAAAAATGAAGTACTAATAATCCTTATTTTTGTAGGGTCTTTCAAATCTTTGTCCGCAAGTGTACATGACATAATTCTCCACCTTGTATACGTAAACAGGTATTCTGTCTTTTCCATATAACTTACAATGCTGCTTATTTTGAGGGCATTAATTACAGTCTAAACATAATAAAAACATAAAATTGTAATTTTTATGGCTGTACAGTATCCTGGGAATTGATAGTACACTGAGACATATTCCTAACTGCTGTTCCTACTCCGGGTTGCTTCTGCTGGTTTGCTATCCCAAAAGTACTAAAACAAACTCCATTATATATAAACTTGTCTACCCTTTAGTTATTATCTTGAGATAAATTTTTAGAAGTAGGGTTATAGTTACAAAGGAATAGGAGTTTTCAAAACGTCAGTTAGTCATACTACTCTTGAGTCCAAGGTGAAGTTGGACAATTTTTCATGTTTACCTTTCACATCAACTGTCAGTTCAAGACCTTATTCAATTTATCTGTTGGGTATTGACATTTTTAACTAATTTGAATAACCTCTTTTATAGCACTTGCAAATAAACCATTTTAATTTGAGGGAGAGAGATAACACAGTTAAAACAAACTGACCAAATAATAATAATAATAATAATAATAATAATAATAATAAAAAGTTAAACAAACTGACCTATCTTAAAAATAAGATGCAATGAGTAATGACTTTTGGACCAGTTTGGTGGTGCTATACACTGAAAGTATAAAGAACTAAGTAACATATCTTTTTTTTTTTTTTTTTTTTTTTTTTTTTTTTTTT
>LNAC01000061.1:1884646-1986483 GCA_002007465.1 Ailurus styani | reverse complement strand
TTTTTTTAAAGATTTTATTTATTTATTTGACACAGAGAGAGAGAGATCACAAGTAGGCAGAGAGGCAGGCAGAGAGAGAGGGGGAAGCAGGCTCCCTGCTGAGCAGAGAGCCCGATATGGGCCTCGATCCCAGGACCCTGAGATCATGACCTGAGCTGAAGGCAGAGGCTTTAACCCACTGAGCCACCCAGGCGCCCAGTAACATATCTTTTAAAAAGTCTGAAGGAATGAATTTAACAACAGGTCAGAGATACCAACTTCTAATACCATGGAAAGCAAGCACTTGATTCCTCAGGGCTTGAAATACCACTGGGCAGAAAAAAAAACACCCAAGATAAATTATCATCTTTCTATGTAGGGTGACTATAAAACATTTTATTTTTCTCTGCACCTTCACAAATCTTAAAACTCATGTAAATCATTAACAGCAAATGACAGGTGGCAATTGCAGCTCTCCAATTAAATGACAGTCACTTAAGAAAATTAGACTTCAGGGGCTCAGTCATTAAGCATCTGCCTTTGGCTCAGGTCATGATCTCAGGGTCCTGGGATTGAGCCCCGCACTGGGCTCCCTGCTCGGCGGGAAGCCTGCTTCTCCCTCTGCCTCTCTACCTGCTTGTGTTCCCTCTCTCGCTGTGTCTCTCTCTGTCAAATAAATAAAATCTTTAAAAAATAAAATAAAATAAAATAAAATAAAATAAAATAAAATAAAATAAAATAAAATAAAATAAAATAAAATAAAATTAGACTTCAGGCATGGCTGAGCAAGGTTTTCTTTGGAACATTTTACTTACACCTGATTTTTTTTAACCACAAAATATTTCCTGTAACTCCTCCCACATTCTCTTTCTCTCCTCATTTGCCCATCCTTTGGCTATTCTCAGGCTGCACTAAGTTCTACAGATTCTCTTATCTGGCGTAGGCCACAAATGTCCCACCTCACAGGCTTTTTGCCTTCACACTTTCAGGGTGTCTCAGGTAGAGAGGGGGCAGTGAGGTCTCTGACTCAACACCAGGCGGTGGTAGTCAGTTGTTCACAAGAACAAGGGAAGAAGTGTGTAAGTTCTACTTACAGTCCTGTACATTAAAAGATGAAGGCGCGCACCAAATTTGGCTTATACAATATGAGCCTACCGGATCATATTCGAAGCTTAACCACTGAGGAGGGAGGAGACAATTAAATGTGACTCACCAGTTCATCCTTGCTGGAAATCAACTGGGACACATGTTTCTCTTCCTCTTTTATCATCAGTTTCTCATACAGGTCACTGACAATGAATGAAGGGTAATACCTATCCTTCAGGGTCTCATAAACGTCTCCCTGGATTTTACAGAACACTTCAATGCCTTTATTTCCTACAAGACACTGCTGGATTTCTTTGTAAAGTGATTTTTCCACAGATATTTCTTTGCTTTCCACAAAGAAATTCTGGTAAATTTCGCCAACTAATTGAGGGATTTCATTCTGAAAAGACAGAAAAATGAACAAGAAAGGTAAGAAATATCACCTCTGACAAAAAGGATTATCTTCAATGTAGAACTCTCTACATTTCAAAGCTGGAAGGAAGACATGTGGAATGTCACTGGTACCAGTGAGGCTCTTTGGCTTTTGTACGCACCTTCAGAACCAAGGAGCAAGAGTCAGACCCTGAAAAGACAACTGGCTCCTTAATGAACACTTCAGCTGAATAGTTAACAAATGTCATGTCTTTGAAATGCTGGAAGGAGAAAAATGATAACAGCTCTCTTCTTGCAATGGACTCCTTCTCGTAAATCTGAATACCACAGCTCAAATATCAGCTAAATTCAATTTGGCTTTTTAAAAATCTAATATAAATAATTGGAAGTGCCATTTCTCACTCCAAAAAAAAAAGTCAGCATTGTATAATTTAAGAAAACAAGAAAAATGTTCTTTCAGAATGATGATTTATTGCATTATAATCAAGCTTATATTAGAGGACTTAGTTGTAAATGTTACACTTAGGTCACAGCCAGTCTGCTTCACAAATGCAAACAGCTCTTCTGGCTAACATAACATTTGTATTTCCTCTAGACACATCTCATTAACTCTAGGAATGTTATACGGAGTCTTCAACAGGAGTGAAAAATGAAGAGAGGGGCGCCTGGGTGGCTGAGAGTCCAACTCTTGGTTTCAGCTCAGGTCATGATCTCTGGGTCTCAGGGCTCTGGCGCTCAGTGCGGAGGCTGCTGGAGATGATCTCCCTCTCCCTCCCCCTCTGCTCCTCCCCCTGATCACACTCTCTCCCTCTGAAATAAATGAAATCTTTTTTAAAAAAAAATAAAGATGAACAACTTAACAAATGAAGACTGTGAATTTAACAAACATCCCAGAACTTTTACATCCAAATCAGTGTTGCTAGGTCAAAACAGCTAGTGTTGCATTTGACAAAGTTATATGCTTACTCCACTGAAATCTTCTGAATTGTTCTCAGTAATTTAGAAAAATTCTTTAGATTGTTCTTTGCAATATTCCTTTGAGAACAGCCAAAAGTCATTTGGAATCAAGTCTAGTAAATGAAATATATAATAAAGTGGGCAAAAACTATTTGGTAAAATGAGGTAATTTGTGGCTTACAAATTAACAATGAAAAGCATTTCTAAGAAGATTTAAAAATACTATGAGAGTGAATTTAATTCCTTAACCAATGTAGCTTGTGGGGCGCCTGGGTGGCTCAGTCCATTAAGCATCTGTCTTTAGTTCAGGTCATGATCCTGGAATCCCAGAATGGAGGCCCACATCAGGGTCCCTACTCAGCAGGGAGTTTGCTTCTCCTTCTGCCTCTGCCCCCTTCCTGCTTCTCTCTCTCTCCCTCTTTCTCTCAAGTAAATAAAAATCTTTTACAAAAAACAAAAACAAGGTAGTTTGTGATTTATGAGGTATTTTAAGTTGGTATTCAGTTCTGCCAACACTCATATGAAGTGCAAATAGTAATTTAATGTACCCACTGCTCTTTGTGCTTATTTTAATAAGCCTCTCAAGATATATGCGTATGTTATACATATTGTTCTGTATATTTACAGACACATATAAACATACATATTTCACAGTCTTTAGTCCTTAAATGAATTGAGACCTTGCCGAGTGCAAAACACTATGCTTATTGTTGGGGTTTTCATTGTAAGAAGCATCTATAACCAAAAATTTTCTTTTGTGTTTCTTAATTTAATCATATTTTATTTATTTTTAAAAAGATTTTGTTTATTTATTTATTTATTTGAGAGAGAGAGAGAGAGAGCGAGCAGGGGGAGAGGAGGAGGGAAAGAGAGAATCCACAAGCAGACTCCCCACTGAGTGCAGAGCCCAATGTGAGGCTCAATTCCAGGACCCTGAGATCATGACCTGAGCTGAAACCAAGAGTCAGCTACTAAACTGACTGAGCCACCCAGGCCCCATTTATTCAATCATATTTTAAATGAATAAAAGAACAGTCATGTAAAATATGCACATGATGATATTAAAATAATATGGCTATGAAACTGAGGTGCAGATGACAATATCAATTCATTATAACAGCAATGTGGAGATAGACAGATAGATAGATAGACAAATTAGGTAGGTAGATAGATGTCTTTCTACAGTGTGTTAAAAAAAAATAACTGCCTGAAAGTAAATTCAATATTTGGTAGATTTATAAGTCACTTTTTCCCTTGACTACACATTCAAAAGCATCTTTTTTGTAAAATAAAATCTAATTTAACTTACCATTAGGGGCTAGAACATAATTCCATTATTATATTTGTTTTTAAATAGTCTTTTAGGGGCATGTGGGTGGCTCAGTTGGTTGGGCAACTGCCTTAGGCTCAGGTCATGATCCCAGAGACCCGGATCGGGCTCCCAGCTCTGTGGGGAGTATGCTTCTCCCTCTGACCTTCTCCCCTCTCATGCTCTCTCTCTCTCTCTCTCTCTCTCTCTCAAATAAATAAATGAAATCTTAAAAATAAATAGTCTTTTAATGTATACTTATCTTACAGCTTCACTGAGAAACGCAGATACTGTGCCTAACATGAAAGTTTTCATCAGCTAGTGATTAATATTCTTTTAATGCTGTATATACTACCTTGTTAGCACTCTTTAAATATTCCACAGACTCCCAAAAACTAATCAGAGCTCTCTTGTCCATCCTTTCCATGTATGTTCGAAAGTGCTCTCGGTAGAAAGTACTGGCCAAGATATCTTCAAACTGAAGAATCTATTAAGGAAATTTAAGAAAAATTTAAGAAAAATGTTAAAAATCAAATTTTAATTGTCAGTTTACTTTAACTTTCAATGGATCAGTTTTTACATTTGGGGTCGGGGCGGGAGTCTCATTTTTTAAGGTCATAGTATAATATAGTATTTTACTCCACTTCCTAAATTATAAATGGAAAAAGTTTACTAAAGATTCAAAATGTACATAATCAATACACACCAATTTTCAATTAATCATCCACGCATTCAGGGAAAGATCTATTTGGCATCTACTCTGTATCAGGCACATTTCTAGGAAATGAAACAGACAAAAATCCCTGCCCTGTGGGATATACTGCTAAAAGCAACAGATGCTCATAATACAAAAATTGAAGAGAAATGTATTTAAAAACTAGGAGGCTAGAATGTCATAATTTGGCATTTTTGCCTTCCATCCTATTGTTATTCAGTTGAAGAAAATGATTTTGTATCGTGCTCTTTTATTTATAGTATTACTTTTTTTTACAATGAATGAACTTTACTTGTTATCCCAGTTCCCCAAATTTTACCTTTAAAATCACATTCTCTCCCTGCTACACACACACACACACACACACACACACACACACTCACGTGCATGCAGACCATCACCACCACCATACTAAAAAAAAAAGAAAGCAAAACAGTAAGCTACAGACGTGATCAGCCCTTTATCACTGAATAAAGCCTGCATTTCCTAAAAACAGGAATATTTCTTACACGACCAACGTATAATGATCAAAATTAGGAAATAAACATCAATACAGTACTATTAGCTAATCTACCAGCCTTATTCAGATTTATTTAAAAAATCTTTTGTAAACATCATTTTAATTGGTTCATAATATTACGCTGTATGCATGTACCAAAATTACCCCTTTGTTTACCATTCTGCATGCTTACAGAAAAAGAAAAATTACATCTGGAGACACTGTGCACAATCTTGAGCATAGGCTGCCATATTAGGAGAAAGCAGATCACCTTTATAATTATTCATAACTCAATTAGTTAGGAGAAATGCCTCAAATTAATTTAGAAGGAACTGAAGCCCTATATCCTTAGCTCTTCATTAGTTTTTTTTTAAAAAAAGACATGTGAATATACCTGAACTGGGGTAAATCGGAGGGAGAGACAAATCATGAGAGGCTGTGGACTCTGAGAAACAAACTGAGGGTTTCAGAGGGGAGGGGAGTGGGGATGAGTGAGCCTGGTGGTGGGTATTAAGGAGGGCACGTATTGCATGGAGCACTGGGTGTGGGTCATAAACAATGAATCTGGAACACTGAAAAAAATAAAATTAAAAAAAGATAAAATATTAAAAAAATAAAGTTCTAAAAATAGAAAAACAGAAAAAGAAAAAGAAACATTTATATTTTAAGATTCTTAAAATTTAAATTGTGACAATTGGAAATTTTTTGGAAATGTTACCAGTAAGATCTTTCTAAAATCTAGTGCATATGATCAACACAGATTCAACTCTTCTGTCGACAGTGAGCCCTCAAGAGGTTTTGTGAGCAGAAAAGGGCAGGCATTTTTCTAACAACTTCTGGTAACTAATTAAAGGAAATAGCCATCCTATGCTGCAGATCACTAACAATTACAGTCCATAGTATTTCAGACAATTAGTATTTAGCTAGTTTACTAACTTTGGAAGATCACGGCATGTATCTTTACGTAAACCCTACCAGTAAAGCATTTTGAAGTACAAATTCTAACTGTACATGGTCCACAGAGGTTTGTAGGAACCCATGTCAAATTTGGCTAGGGATAAGAGATCACTCACAGAGCTATTAATTTTTAGTATAGGGAGAAGCTGAGCAGAAAGGGCACTCAATGAAATCTAAGGAAGTCTTCCCAGCATAATTTTCCTTGGATAAAAATGAATTCCAAGGGTGCCTGGGTGGCTCAGTGGGTTAAACCACTGCCTTCGGCTCAGGTCATGATCCCGGGGTCCTGGGATCGAGTCCCACATCGGGCTCCCTGCTCAGCAGAGAGCCTGCTTCTCCCTCTCCCACTGCCTGACGCTCTGCCTACTTGTGATCTCTCTCTGTCAAATAAATAAATAAAATCTAAAAAAAAAATGAATTAGAAGTTAGATACAAATTCACATATTTGCAATACCAAGTTCAAAACATCTTCTAAAATATTAGCCATTTTTAGATTTTTATTGTGTCTTATGAATAGTCTATGCTCAGTTCCAACAGTATAAATATATATAAATACATGACAGCAAATATATCTCAAGTATAATTAAACACCTGATAAATCTCTTACCTTGGCTGGTGGATTAACCAAATTCTCTGCTCCATTTGTTGTTGTTATTGTTGTTTTTCCTGCTCTTGAAGCAAAGAAGAGCATTTCACCGTGTAACACCTACACTAACAGTTGAGTCTAGGTGAACAGGATGAGTAGATTGTATACTTCAGGCAAATGTATTCATTTGAGAGTAACTCAATCTCAATTCATTTGAGATTAATTTTAGTAATTGAGATTTTTGTGGAGAAATACAAAGAGAAAGGTGGGTAGGTCAAAGTTGACACCATGACTAAAATAATCGTTTTGTTTTTAACTATAGAGGATATAAAAATAATTAACAGTCACTAAGGGCTTCCATACAGCAAACATCATGCTCTTAATTTATTTTTTAGTTCAGCCCTTTTCTTTTTGTCCTAAAATCCCTGGTAATTCTGGGAGGGATGCCACCAGTCAATGGTCTCTAGGTAGGAGACAAAATACTGTCCTGATAGACGTCACATGTGCTAAAGGCCTTGAAGCATTTCAGGAAGGAAGGCAGATCATTATTCCTCTTCAGGAATTTTTATTTACTGCTTTTTCAGTCTCTCCCAGTCCAGGTGGATCTGGTTTCATGATGCATCTTCTGCAAACTTAGTTTTGTGTTTTGCGTGGGTTACTACCTCTTATCCAGCTAGTTAATTTTTCTTCAGGAAGAGAAAAACACTCAGAAGTACCTCAGGGCCTTAGAGGAATAAATGTGTTCCTAACATACCTAACAAGTTACCAAGAGTGACGTAGGACCAGGATTCTCTAGTTACAAAACATCCATAATATTCTCATGAGACTATCATCAGCATACTAATGAGAATATGTAGAATTAGGATCTTGGGAATGATGTTTTATCCAAAAAGGAGAGATTACAGTTGGATTTTTCTTATATCTATATCATCACTAAATATACTCCCATAATAATCAATGCCAGTAACAACAAATATTTACTGAGTGCTCGTATACCAAGTGGTGTAACTTATCCTACTATGTGCATTATTTAATGGTCGCCACCCAAAGACTACATACAATTATCCTGATTTTACAAATAGAGTACAAAGAGGCTAACTTGTCCAAAGTCAATCCCAGTAGATACGGGATTGAGAGCCAGCCTTTCCGGCTCTGTAGCACAGCTTCTTAACAATAATTAAACAGTTCCTCTCTTTAAGAAATTACCTGATTTGTGTTTGTAGCAAACTACAAATACTAGGGAATTCAAGAAGGAAAAATGCATTTAGGAAAGATGTTCTACAAGAACTCCAGCAGAAACAGAAAAGTCAAGGAATCTTTTCATGTTCAAGTGCAGAGTCCTGAGCTACCCTCGATGGTGTTCATTTTGGATGCGTCTCGGATCAAATATAAATTGATATGAAAACTGATCTTAGATGGGGGTTGGAAGATGGCAGCAAAATAGGAGGATCACAGGCTCACCCTGTCCCACAAACAAAACTAGGTAACTATCAAATCACTCTAAATGTCCCAAAAACTGACCTGAAGACTGGCAGAACAAACCCCACAACTAAAGGTAGAGAAGAAGCCACATTAAAGAAGGTAGGAAGTGCAGACGTGCAGCTCAGGAGAAAAATGGATCCCGGTGCTGCGGTGAGGAAGGAGCCAGGGTCATAGACAAGGATGAACGACAGGGGAGCACAGGGGAAAACAAATCCCCACAATAACTGGCTTAGAAAGTAAGAGGGGCCAAATTTCATGACTTCTGGCAACCAGTGGGGCTTAAAGCCTGGAGTTCCAAAGGTCAGTGGACTAGGCTGGGATAGAGCCTGGAGGGAACTGTGCTGCTCTTGGAGAGAAGGCCGGAAAACAACCTGCAGACATATAGAATGGAAACAAAGATCTGAAGAGCACCTAGGGCACGTGTAAGGAGGTTATTCACTCATTTCAGAGTGCATCCCAGAGAGGCAGTGTTCATGGGGAGACCACTCTGGGAACAAAGGAACTGGCCATATCCATCTCCTTCCCCCATGCCTCAGCGTAAGTGCAGGGCCATCAGCAGGAACCAACACTATGCCCACTCTCACTACCTACCTTGCTTATACCAAGCACCCCCTGAAGCCTGTGCTCCAGTGGAACTGTCTCTCACAGCCATTGCCTCAGTCCCAGCACGGCAGGCCCCCTTCCCCAGGAGAGCAGCCCAAACTCCTGCTCACACGTGTCCCAACTCAGAAGTTTTGTAGTTCTGCAGGCAGTGGTCACAGGTCTCACTTCACAAGCAGACCGAGCACAGCTGGTTAAAATGTGCCACATTCAGTGCAGGGACCAAACACTGCCCACAACAGGCAAAGAGAGCCTCTCTAGATAACTGGCCTGAAGGATAAAGGAGCCAGGACAAAACAGCAGAACACACACACCACATACTGGAGACAGTCCCAGGATCACCAGGCCTTGGGGAACAAGGGATACTACATGGTAGGGCATTATAGCACCTCTTCTTCTTCTTCTTTTTTTCTTAAGATTTTATTTATTTATTTGACAGGGAGAGATTACAAGTAGGCAGAGAGGCAGGCAGAGAGAGAGGAGGAAGCAGGCTCCCCACTGAGCAGGGAGCCCGATGCGTGCCTCGATCCCAGGACCCTGAGATCGTGACCTGAGCCGAAGGCAGAGGCTTTAACCCACTGAGCCACCCAGGCGCCCTATAGCACCTCTTTTTCAGAAGGCCATTACCCTCAAGAACAGGAGATATAGATGACTTTCCTAAAAGAGAGAAATAGGCAGAAATGTAGACAAAATGAGACGACAGAAATTTATCCCAAATGAGGGCGCCCGGGTGGCTCAGTCAGTTAAGGGTCTACCTTCAGCTCAGGTCATGATCTCAGGGTCCTTGGATTGAGCCCCACTTAGGTTCCTTGCTCAGCGGGGAGTCTGCTCTTTCCTTCTGTCCCTCCCCCGGCACTCACACACACACACACACACACACACACACACACACACACATACTCACACACACACACTCTCTCTCTCTCAAATAAATAAATAAAATATATTTTTAAAAAAGAAATTTATGGGGCGCCCGGGTGGCTCAGTGGGTTAAATCCTCTACCTTCAGCTCAGGTCATGATCTCAGGGTCCTGGGATCGAGCCCCACATCGGGCTCCCTGCTCAGCGGGGAACCTGCTTCCTCCTCTCTCTCTGCCTGCCTCTCTGCCTACTTGTAATCTGTCTCATCTCTCTCACTCTGTTAAATAATAAATAAATAAAATCTATAAAAAAATTTTTATCCCAAATGAAAGAACAGGACAAGGTCACAGCCAGAGATCTAAGTGAAACAGATATCAGTAACATGTCTTATGGAGTATTTAAAGCAATTATTATACGGATACTCACTGGACCTGAGAAAAGAGTTGAAGACATGAGTGTCTTACATGTCTTACACAGAGATAAGGAATAACAAAGCAGAGATAAAGGGCTCAATAAACAAAATGAGAAACATGCTTGAAAGAATAAACAGCAGGCTGGAAGAAGCAGAGGAACAAATTAATGACCTAGAACATAAAGTGATGGAAATTAATCAAGGTGAACAAAAGAGAGAAAAAAGAATTATGCAAAATGAGACTAGGGAACTCAGTGACTCCATCAAGTGTACTAATATTTGTATTATAGGAGTCCTAGAAGAAGAAAGAGAAAAAGCGGCAGAAAACTTACATGAAGAAGTAATACCTGAAAACTTCCTGAATGTGGGGGAAATAAACAGATATCCAGAGAGAGGAGGCACAGAGAACCCCCCAAAAAATCCACAAAAGCATATCCACACCAAGACATACTGTAATTAAATTGGCAAAACACATGATAAAGAAAAAATTTAAAAGCAGTAAGACAAAAGAAGACAGTAAAACCCCATGAGGCTATCAGGGGATTTTTCAGCAGAAACTTTCCTAAGCCAGAAGAAAGTGGCATGACATATTCAAAGTGTTGAATAGGAAAAATCTGCAGCCAAGAATACTCTATCCAGCAAGGCTATCATTCAGAATAGGAGAGATAAAGAGTTTCCCAGACAAACAAAAACTAAAGGAGCTCATGACCACTAAACCAGCCCTCCAAGAAATATTAGAGGGGGACACTGTGAGTAGAAAGGAGAGACCAAAAATGACAGTACCTAGGTAGGAAACACCAAAGCAGTAAAAATGAGTATTTCAGTATAAAATCAGTCAAGGAACTCACAAAAGGATGTAAAATATGATAACATATACCTAGAACATGGGGAGGAAAGAAATAAAGAATAGGTTCAACTTAAATAACCATGAATTTAATATATACTACTATACGCAGAAGAGATTATATACAAACCTAATGGTAACCATATATCAAAAACCACTAATGTGCCAAGAATAAAGAGAAATAAATCCAAATACATCACTAAGGAAAATCAGCAAACCATGAAAGAGAGAAAGACAAGAAAAGACCACAGAAAATCTTCAGAAACAACCACAAAAGAAATAAAATGACAACAATTATGTATCAATAATTACTTTGAATGTAAATGAACTACACACTCCAATCAAAAGACATACTGTGACAGAATGGATAAAAAAAAAACAGGACCCATCCATATGCTGCCTACATGAGATTCATTTTAGACCTAAAGACACCTGCAGATTGAGGGGCGCCTGGGTGGCTCAGCCAGTTGAACATCCAGCTCTTGATTTCAGCTCAGGCCTTTGAGACCCTCAGATCTCAGGGTTGTGAGTTCAAGCCCCACAATGGGCTCCATTCTGAGCATGGAGCCAACTTAAAAAAAAAATGACACTTGCAGAATGAAAGTGAGGGGACAGAGAAACATCTACCATGCAAACAGAAGTCAAAAGAAGGCTGGAGTAGCAATAGTTACATCAGACAAACTAGGCTTTAAAATAAAGACAGTAAGAAGAGACAAAGAAGGACATCATATAATAAATGATAAAGGGGAAAACCCAAAAAGAAGATACAATTGTAAATATTTAATACACTCAACATGGGAGCACCCAAATACATTAAACAGTTAATAACAAACATAAAGGAACTAATTGATGATAATACAATAATAGTAGGGGAGTTTAACTCCTTCCTTATATCAATGGACAGATCAACCAATCATAAAGTCAACAAAGAAATAGCAGTTTTGATGACACATTGGACCAGCTGGATTTAACAGATATATTTAGAACATTTCCTCCTAAACCAGAAGAATGTACATTCTTTTCAGGAGCACATGCAACATTCTTCAGAAAAGATCACATGTTAGGCCTCAAAACAAGTCTCAGTAAATTCAAAAAAAGATCAAATTTATATCATATATCTTTACTGACCACAATGCTATGCTAAATGTTAATGCTATAACTAGAAATCAACCACAAGAAAAATCCGTAAAGACCAAAATTACATAGAGGCTAAATAACATACTGCTAAACAATGGATGAGTCAACCAGAAAATCAAAGAAGAAATGTAAAAAATTATATGGAAATAAATGAAAATAAAAATACAACAGCCCAAAACCATGGGATACAGCAAAAGCAATTCTAAGAGGAAATATATAGCAATACAGGCCTACCTCAAAAAGCAAGAAAAATCTCAAATAACTTAAACTTACACTTAAAGAACATAGAAAAAGAACAACGAATGAAACCTAGACCCAGAAGAAAGAATGAAATAAGACTAGGGCAGAAATAAGTGATACAGAATCTAAAACCAAAATCAAAAAACAAACAAAACCAATGGAACAGATTAATAAAACCAGGACCTGGTTCTTTGAAAAAAATCAATAAAACTGGCAAACCTCTAGCTAGATTTAACAAGAAATAAAGAGAAAGGACTCAAAATCACAAATGAGAGAAGAGAAATAACAACCAATACCACAGAAATACAAATAATCACAAGGGAATATTATGAAAAAATATGTGCCATTCCAATGGCACATGTTTCCTAGAAACATATAAACTACCAAAACTGAAACAAGAAGAATTAGAAAATTTAAACAGGCCGATAACCAGCAAAGAGAGTGAATCAGTAATCAAAAAGTTCCCAAAAAACAAAAGTCCAGGGCCTGATGCCTTCACAGGTGATTTCTACTAAACATTTAAAGAAGAGTTAATATCTATTCTTCTCTAACTATTCCAAAAAATAGAAGAAGAAAAACTTGCAAATTCATTCTATGGGGCTGCATTACTCTGACACCAAAATCAGATAAAGACATCACTGAAAAGGAGAGCCACAGGCCAATATCCCTGATGAACTGATGGAAAAATTCTCAACAAAATACTAGCTAAATTAATTCAACAATACATTTAAAAAAATCATTCACCATGATCAAATGGGATTTCTTCCTCGGTTGCAACGGTGTTTCAATATTCACCCCCGAAACACCCAACACCCAAAAAGCAAATAATCCAATTTAAAAAAACAGACAGAAGACACGAAGAGACATTTCACCAAAGAAGACATCCAGATGACCAACAGACACATGAAAAAATGCTTATCATCACTTATCATCAGGGAAATGCAAATCAAAACTACAATGAGAAATCATCTCACACCTGCCAGATTGGCTAAAATCAAAAACACAAGAAACAACAGGTATTACTGGTGAGGATGTGAAGAAAAAAGAAGCCTAGTGCACTGTTGTTCAAAAAGTTAAAAATAGAATTACCTTAGAATCCAGCAATTGCACTACTGGGTATTTACCCAAAGAATACAAGAACACTAATTCAGAGGGATACATGCACCCTGATGTTTATAGCAGCATTATTTACAATAGCATTAATTACAAGATATGGAAGCAGCCCAAGTGTCCACTGGCTGATGAATGGGTAAAGCAGTAATGTGCATGAGCACGTGAGTGTATAATGGAATATTATTCAGTCATAAAAAAGAGTGAAATCTTGCCATTTGCAAGGACATGGATAGTGCTAGAGCATATTATGCTAAATGAAATAAGTCAGTCAGAGAAAGACAAATACCATATGATTTTATTGCTATGTGGAAAACAAGTGACCAATGGGAAGAAAAAAAAGAGAGAGAAACCAAGAAACACAGAACTGATGGCTACCAGAGGGAAGGAAGGTACAGGGATGGGTTAAGTAGTTGATGAGCACTGGGTGATGTGTAAAATCATTGAATCACTATATTGTGTCCCTGAAACTAATATAACACTATATGTTAACTAACTGGAATTAAAATAAAAACTTACATGTGGTTACGATTGATCTTATCTCCGTCCTGAATGATTAATAGATTTAGCCAGTGAAATAATCTGAGCCTGAAGTTTTCTTTGTGGGAAGATTTTAAACTATAAATTCATTTCATTTAATACATCTAAGGCTACTCAGATTTTCTATTTCTTTTCAAGTTGGTTTTGGTCATTTGTATTTCCAAAGGAATTTATCTGTTTTATTTAAATTGTGAAATTTATTGACTTCAAATTTTTCATAATACTCCTTTGTTCTCCTTCTAATGCATGGAGGATCTATAGTGATTCCCCATCTCTCATTCCTAATAATGGTAATTTGTGCCTTCTCTCTTCTTTTTGTCAGTCTAACTAGAGTGTATAATAGGTCTTTTCAAAGAACTATCTTTTGCTTTTATTGATTTATCTCTACTGTTTTTCATTCTCTATTTCATTGATTTCTATTGTCACACTATTTCCTCCCTTCTATTATTTTAGTTTTCATTCGTAGGTTCTTAAAGAGGAAGATCACTGACTTTAGACCTTTCTTCTTTTTTAGCATAAGCATTAAAAAGTGTTTCCTTCTGAGATGCCTGGGTGGTTCAGTCAGTTAAGTGTCTACCTTCAGCTCAGATCAGGATCCCGGGCTCCGGGGATTGAGCCTCAGCATCAGGCTCTTCCCTCAATGGGCAGCCTGCATCTCCCTCTCCCTCTGCCCTTCCCCCTCCCTCCTACTCAGGCTTGCTCTGTCTCTCTTTCAATCAAATAAATAAACCTTAAAAAAAAAGTGTTTTCTTCTAAGTAGTTTTAACTGTACTTCACAAAGTTGTATTTTCATTTTCATTCCACTCAAACTAGTTTCTAATTTCCCTTATAATTTCTTGAGTCAAGCGTTATTTATATATACTGTTTAATTTAAAAATATTTGAGAATTTTCCAGATCTTTCTGTTAACAATTTCTAATTCCATTTGGTCAGAGAACATAATCTGTATAATTTTAAACCTTTTAAATTTGTTGGTATTTGTCTTATTGCCCAGCAATACAGTCTTTCTTAAGAAGAATATGTATTCTGTTGGTACTATGTGGAATGTTCTAGAAATGTCCATTAGTTGCCATTGGTTATTACTGCTGTTCATGTCTTCTGTATCCTGATTTTTTGTTTATTTCTTCTATCAATTATTGAGAGAGAGGTTTTAACATTTCAAATTATAATTGTGGATCTTTTTTCTTTCAGTTGTCAGTTTTTGCTTCATGTATTTTATTTTATTTTGACAGAGACAGAGAGAGAGCACAGTGAGTGGGGAAGGGAGACAGAGGGAGAGAGAATCTTAAGCAGGCTCCACGCCCAGCATGGAACCCCACGCAAGGCTCAATCTCACGACCCTGAGATCATGACCTGAGCCCTAATCAAGAGTTAGACGTTTAACCAACTGACCCACCCAGGTGCCCCACTTCATGTATTTTAAAGACCTCATTGACTGCATACATCTTTAGGATTATCATGTTTTCTTGATGAATTGACCCCTTTATCATAATGAAATGTTCTTTTTTTTTTTTTAAAGATTTTATTTATTTATTTGACAGAGAGAGATTACAAGTAGGTAGAGAGAGAGAGGAGCAAGCAGGCTCCCCGCTGGGCAGAGAGCTCGATGCGGGCCTCGATCCCAGGACCCTGAGATCATGACCTGAGCCGAAGGCAGAGGCTTTAACCCACTGAGCCACCCAGGCGCCCATAATGAAATGTTCTTCATCCTTGTTTATAATTCCTTGTTCTATTTCATCTGATGTTAATAATAACTACTTCAGATTTCTTATGCTTCGTGTTTACATAGTGTGCCTTTCCCCTCCTTTCACTTTCAACCAATCTGTTCCTTAATAGTAGTTTCTTGTAGAGAGCATATAATTCCTTCTTTTTATCTATTTACTCAATCTCTTTTTTTGAATTAGGGATTTATCTAATTTTGAAGACTAGGTTCTGAAATAAAGTTAGGTGGTGATTCTTCTGGATCAAATATGATTAGGTTATAGCAAAACTCCTCTACCCATTTATGGTTCCAAACTAACAAAAATCTTACCTTTAGACTAGCAAACCACCATAAACATTAGAATTCTGCAATATTATCTGAGGTTTTCAGCCTGAAGTCTAAGGAAATAATTTTACTGAGGTTAAACTGTTGCAACAGCAATAGGTTGCTCCTTTCCTAAACATCTGGAGAAACAAGTCAAAATGGAGCTAAAACCAGATTAAGACTACTACTAGTAAATACTGCCAGATAACATGTACTGAAATCCCATTCAGTTCTCCTAAATGATCTTCTTTTATGTTTATTAAGGCTTTCTTCTACCATAAGACTTAAAACCACATCATCTTTTGACTAGGTACCCAGCCATCAGATGGACCTTCTAGGTATATATCTCTACTCTCTATTGGATCACTTACCTTTCTATTTTATAATTATATAGAACTCTTTAAGAGAAGAGACTCCATCTTATACTTTTTGTATTCTAGTACCTTGTACTGTAACTGAGAGATTGTGGACCCTCAATAAATGTTGAATGAATTAATGAAGGACACAAATAGAAAACTTTTTCTGTGACTAACGTGGCTGGAAATCTAAGAATCCAGAGGCTGAGGCGAAAGGGGAAGAAGGACAATATTTAACCTCCCAAATCCACTCTCTCTCCAACATTCACCAAAAGGTAAAATTTTCACTTTGGACCACAAAGCCAAAATTGCAGAAAGGTATATTTACTAAGAGCAAAATAAACAGATCTCTAGCGGTAAGGGGAGACCCTTCTATAAAACAAGAGCTACTCAGGGCTGCATTTGTGCCACTTGTCCAAGATGTTGCAGAACAACAACTCTGGCTTGTGTTAGAGTTGGTCCAAGGTCAAGCATAAACTATCCTGAACGGGCGCTAATGGAGACTGGGCCATGAACAAGAAAAAAGGTCAAAGTTCATCTCTGGAATGAGGAGGAAGGGAAAAGTCACAGATAGGCATCTGAAGTCAAACCAAGAACTGAATGAGAAAAGATCAAGAGACTAAAATTCCAGACAGGTGAGGCCAGATGCTGTAGCCAGAGTCAAATTGTACTGATGGTAGCCTCTTTGTGACTAAGTGCCATCTTACTAAGAAAAGTTTGGAGAATGCCTTGAAGTCCTGTTCCCAAATGGTACAAACAAGATCCTCAGGGGGTACCGCTGCTGTTTCCTTCAATCCTAGCTCCCTGGGTCTTGGATGACAAGCGTGGGTCCTTGACAGTAAGAACAGATACTGAGGTAGGGCCAGGACACTGTCCTAAGCTCCATGATTTGAGGACCTGGTACAGACAGTCCAAAGTTTTGTTGTAAAAACAATCACTGACATATTATGACTTACTGAGAAAGCACTCAGATTATGAAGCAACTAGATCTGGGTTTTTATCTAATTCTGACTCTTCCCACCTGGCCTTAGGTAATTTACTTAAATCAACTCTGTTTTTTCACCTGTAGAAGGGAAATATCAAGAAGTTTAAATTTCACTGAATTGTGGTGAGAGCTAAGCAAAATTATTTACAAGATACCTTCTACTCCATGGGTAGTTAGTTCTATCCAACTGGTAATGGATAACTCGATTGGGCCCTTGTAAATGTGAGTGTGTGCCTTGGGGTTTGTGGGTTAGGAAAACACACATGGGCACACACACACACACACACACACACACACACACACACCACATGCCTACCTATCCTACCTATTACCATTCACCAAAGTCAAAGACACAAAGTAATACAGCTGTTTGTGAGCAAACATGTGAGTCTCTGTTCTGGAACATATGTCTTAGGTTAAATACCAAAAAGTTAAAAGATTGGGTGGGAGACTACATGAGAGTTTATAATGAACATAAAATGATCAAAACAAGAAACCATGAAGCTCTACCTTCTGGCTTTGAGGCCCTTCTCCCTCATCCAAGGCCCCCTCGTCTTGCTGGTCATAGGCAGGGCCTCCCAGGATTCGGATTCTCTTCTCACACTGCTTCTTTGCCACAGTCAGTTGGTTAATGTACCTTTTCATATTCCTGGCCCTTAGGAGATCAGCTTTCATTGCAGCCGTTTCTTTACCTTGAATGGGATGGATGGACAGGACCAGTCAGAGGACAAGGTACAAAAGGGGAATGTAACAACTCTGAACGAGACTGGTGTCTGATGTGGTACATTTTGAACAGTGGGTACTAAAGAAGAGAATTCATGCTAAACACACACACATACATATATACTCTCAGATAGAAGTACCATTAATTTCTAAATATACCACTGAAAAATCCTACTCAGGTTTGAAACATTAAAAAAAAAACTCATCTGTACACATATACTCACAATCAATGTGCATGTGTGTATGTGTATTTAAATATAGGCAGGTATCATGTATGCAGAGTCATTCCTAAGCATGCAGTGAGTGCTCACTGTGTGTCAGGCACTGGCTAGGCATTTGGGACTCAAGAACAATCGTTAGATCTCTCAGAACCTAAAGCCTACCAAGGCAGAAATCCAAAGATAGCAACAGCAATTATGAGCATACATGGGCTACAAAGAAAATGTGCAGGTATCTTTGAGCTGCTTGACCAGTGCTTCTGACCCAGGTTTCTCTGAACAAATTACAGCCAAATGAAATGAAGGAGTGGAATGTGGCACCCAGAGAGAGCAGCAAGTGTGAAAGCGAAAGCCTTGAGGCAGGAAGGAGAGAGCCTGGGAGGACCTGGAAGAGCAGGTACAGCAGATGCAAGGGGGAGCTAGTGATCCAAAGTAAATGTAGAGGCGGCAGGAGCCAGAAGACACAAAGTCGTTTAGCTCACAGAAACAACCTCAGTCTTTAGCTCAATAGCACTGGGCGGCTTCTAATGGGTTTTAAGCAGAGTATGTCATAAATGGATTGGTAATTTTAAGGATTATGCAGGAAGGATAAAAAAAATAATTGGAAGGCAAAAGACTGCAAGAAGAGAAACCAGTTGAAGACCACTGCAGTAACCGAGGAGGCAGATGCCTAAACCAGGGTCACAGCAATGGCAGGAGAGGGGACAGGAAGGATCTGAGGATGATTTATAAAGACAACTAACAGGACTCTGTGATTGACCAGACAGGGGAAAGGATAGGCGGCTGAGGAATATAAAGAAAACAAAGGTATCAAAGATGCTCCCAAGTTCCTGCCATGAGCAGCCATGGAGGTGGTGGGGCCATTTATGAAACAGGGAACATTACAGAAAAAGCAGGTTTATGAAAGATCTTAAATTCAACCATGGACAATGTGGCAGATGATATTTGCCAAAGGCGCTCACAAGATCTCTCATCTCACCTGCTCTTTTTGGTCAATGTTACTTTGACAATCTCCCTCTGAGAAGCAGGGTACGTGTGTTCTGTTTTCTTGGACACAGGTGGGTTTGTGATTAGAGAGGAAGCAATGCCGTGACTTCTACAGTTAGATCGTAAAAGGCCATGCACTTGGAGCCCTGAGCCACCTGGTAAATTGCCTACCAGGCAGGAGGCCTCCGTGCTTTGAGGAGGCCTAAGCAGTCAATGGAGAGATCCACATAGAGAGGCCCCCCCAGACCACAGCCCTGGCTGGGGCCTTGGCTCACATCCAGCACCAATTTGTCACCATGTGCATATACCACCTTGAAGGTGAGATATCTAGCCACAGTCAAGCAGAGAAGAGTCATCCCTGCCAAACCTGCTCAAACTGCCAACTTGTGTGCAAAAGAAATGACTATTGTCTAAGACACCGCATTTTGGGGTGGTTTTGTTGTACGGCAAAAGAAGAGGCAAACTGAGTTTGAGGGCATTTGGCTACCTGAGCAGAGATATAAGGTGTGGAGTTGAGAAGTATTCAGCAGTTGATGATAACTCAAGTCACAGGAGTAGGTGAGACAACCCAGAAAGAAACAAAATGGTCCCAGTACAGAATCTAAGTAAGCCCTATATTTAATAGTGAGAAAGAAGAAGAAAAGCTAGCAAAGGAGATGGTGAAGGAGAGACAGAAGGTGAATATGAGTGTGTGGTTTACAGAGAAGCCAAAGAAGGAATTTAAGCAACAGGGGAAACACCGTATCTGGTATGTGCTACTGCACAGCCTCCTAACTGGTCACCATGCCGTCACCCTCGCCTCCCCCTTCAGTCTTTGTCAGCACCACAGCCAAGGCTAACCTACCTAACATAGAAACACAATCACATCATTCCCCTGCTCAAAACCCTGCCCCACACCCCCATTTCACCTGCAGCGAAAGGCAAGGCTCTTCTAAGGGGACAGAGGCCCTACACGCTCCAGCCTCATCCTCTCCAACTCTCCACAGTAACCACACCGGTTTCCTTATGGCTCTTGCCTTTTTTAAATAACAGCTTCACTGAGATACACTTCACAGACTATACGATTCTCCTTATTTAAAGTGTACAATTTAACTGCTTTTAGTGTATTTACAGACTGTGCAGCCATCACCACAATCACCTTTTTTTTTTTTTTTGGAAGATTTTCATCACCCTCGGAAGAAGCCAGGTGTCCATTAGCAGTCACCCAACCCTCTCAGCCCTGGGCATTTTTATGGGGCTTTCTCTACAGATCACTATAGATCTGACATAATACATGGTCTTTGGGGATGAGCTTCCTGAACACACTGGGTGGTTCCCTGCTCAGGGCTTTTTCTTGCCTTCCTTCAGTGAAGCCCTTTCATCCCCTCCCCTGGATCTGCAGGGCTCACTTCCTCACCTCCTTCAGATCCTCAGTTCAGGTCTCAGGGGAGCCCTCCTTGGGCACCCTATTTCTAACAGCAACCCCCACCCTACAACACTGCCTTTCTCCCTCTCTGCTTTACTTTCTCCAGAGCACCTATCACCACACTTATATTCGACTTATTTATCCTGTAAGTAGGTCCTCATCAAGGTCAGGATTTTGTTTTATTTCCACACTATAGCATCTCCAACACCTATAACAGTGCCTGGCAACACAGTGGGAACTCAATAAATACTTGTTGAATGGGTAAATGAGCTGTGTCAAGTATTCCTGAGAGGTCAACAACGATAAAGCTAACATTTCGCTAAGTGCTTACTACATTTCAGGTATTGGGCTTCTCTAGAACTTGGGCTCCGAAGGAGAGAAACAGAGTATCCTCACCTCCCATTCTTCACTTTACTCCAACAACATGGTTTCTATCCCTTCTCTCCACCAAACCTGCTGTGGTCAATCCCTAGCGCCCCCCATGGTAAATACAGTAGAGCGTTTTCAGCAGCATCCGGAGTCAGACTCAGAATTCTGGCTGTGCCACTTAGGAGTTATCAGTCTTAGCAAACAATTTTTTAAGATTTAATTCAAAAACACTTACAGTGATATGTTTCCTTATGTTAGCATTATATAATTTCAAGTAAAAGCAAAACCTTACACAATATTAATTTTTAAAAGTGACTATTTAGTCATTTCCTTGTGGAGAATGGACTGGCTTTTGCATACACAATGTAGAGGCAGGATTAGGATTGAGGGAAGGTTTTTGTTTTTTGTTTTTTTTTTGCTGGGAGAGAGATGAGCTGGTTTTATTGCTGATGAGAAGGAATCAGTTCAGAGAGAAAGAGAAGGACAGATGGGGAGTGGCATCCAGAAGACAGGCAAACAGAGGGTTCTGGAAAAAGGCCACCTCCTCCACAGAAGACAGAAGGCAGAAGAGACGGCCACATCTGCAAACCAAGTTTGAAGACTGGAGGCTGGAAGCTGGGGCAGCTCCCCTCATATGGTCTCTGTTCCCTTGAAGTAGTGAGTAAGGTTATTGGCTTACAGTGCTTACAGTGAGGTAAGTAAAAAGGGCAAGTGTCAGACGCCCGCAGAAAGTGAGGAAGTGGGAAATCCTCTATGGAAATGAGAAGAGCAAGCTCACTACAGAAACAGATTGTTTCAAGCAATGTTCAAGTTGTAATGTGCTTGGCTCAGATCAGAAAGAAAGCTGGATTCTGCTTCTCAGTGCCCCTCACTTTGTAATGTTTTATAGAACTAAGTAATGTTTTATAGATCTCTGCTGGAGACCTCTAATCCCTAGAATGATCATTACCTCTCTCATGTCTGACTGAGTCAATTTGTGCAAATGCCTAAAACAACACCCAGGAAGGCTGAACATATTAACTGAAAAAACTTAGATGAGTACCACAAAACATTTTATCTTTCAGAAGCACCTTTTTTCAGCACTTAGCACAAAGGGTAATAGGTAGACTTCAGGTCAACAGATTTCCTTGTTCCAGAGGGTCTGTCAGATATTATAGGATGACTTTTCTGTATGTGTGCTGAGGAGAGGCTTTCATTCGACTTTAATAATAGTTTCTCAACTTGTCCTATACTTGGCTGATAGGCCCTGACCAAAGAACTCATTAACTCAATGTTAATAATAATAATGATGACAATCTCAAGAAGAAAAAATAGTATTTCAGAGTCCCCTTAGTGGGATAGTAAAGGTGAATGTAAGTCTGCCTCCAAATTAGCCTATCACAAACTAGGATGCTTTCTGTGTGTAACCAAAAGAAATGCATGATTGGAACAGCTAATTTTTCAGAAAAAAATATTTTCATTTATAAACACAGATCTTTAAAATCTAAATGTTATACATATTTAAAATACCCTAAAGTTTGGGAACAAAGTAATAGCCTTTTAATAAAATAAATCCAGACCACAGTTTTAATTTGGGGTTAAAATAGGCTAATAAAGAGCCATATATAGGAAGGAATTGACACACATTTATCAACAACCAAACTTAAGAAAACATGAAAGCCTTTCTAAAAGCATAAAAACTAGAAGCAAATTCCAAAAGGAAGGAAGAAAGAGAATAAACCTTCATCTAAAACCCAGCTGCAGGGCTGAGAAGAATATTCTCGTGTTCTACTTGAATGTCGCCTGCTCACGTGAACACAATGCCATTGTCTGATCACAAAGCTTGTTGCTTACAAAATCGACAGCAGCTTGTTGCTTAGGCAATTCTGTTTATTTTTGCCTCGGAAAACTAATACCACGTTCAGTGCTAAATGACTAACATGGAACTCAGGCAACCCTTGTGTGTGTCGTGCCAAAATCCTTGTAAATCCAGCGATGCAGATGAATATGCTCTGTGACCTGAAAACCCATTCAGTCAGGAAATATTCAATGCCACAAAAAGTATAGGCCAGTGGGTATGTGACAACACACTGGGCCCAGCTCAAGCCAGATTCATGTGGCTGGCTCTCTGGAGAGAGTTAGGGAACACTGAGCATTGTTACAAACTGGTGAATCACACAACTGTTTGATCTAGCTTTAAAAAGAAGGCCAAGAAGATGAACAGTGACAGGTGAAACAATGAAAGGCAGTGGTTCTTGAAACTGGTGCCAAAATGAACACACAAGGGATAGAATATTCTAAAGCAATTGATTATAAATATTTACTGTTCTTCCTTCTGGATAGTCCAGATTCTACTGAGGCCAGAACAAAAGGAAATGGGCTCATTGGGTTCCTCTGCTGAAAAAAGAAATGCGGATTAGACATTGGGCAAATGCTTTTGGCTATGAAGACACTACAGGAGACCAATGGACAACATGTGCCACTGCTGTCTGCTTTAAACCTTGTGGCCATGATACAGTCCTTCCTCAAGCAAGTGAAGTGTCTAGCAGTAAAATAACAAACACCAGGGAGAACTGTTAGGTACAATTTCTAATAAAGCAAAGGAGAGTGAAGTCATTTACAGTGTAAACTAAGGACTCCAGAAATAGCACGAGTATAAGTGGATTAACATGCCCCCACTTTCTTTTTCAGGTCCTAGAAAATGTCACGAGCAGAGTATTTTTTCTTTTCTCATAGCACACTACCAAATCCGAAGACATCTCCTGAGAGCAGCACTCTCGGCAGGCTGACTGGGGGAGTCGACGGGTAACAGAGCAGGGGTTCTCATCACTGGCACTGCTGACATCTTGTGCCAGATAAATTTTTCTCCCGGAGGCCGTCCTGTGTACCGTGGGATGCTGAGCAGCATTCCTGGCCTCTACCACTAGATGCCAGCAGCACCCCTTCTCCCAGATGGGACAACCAATAAGGTCTCTGGACAGGTCAAATGCCCTGGGCACCCTGGGGGGGCGGGGGGGGGGACAAAATTGTGCCCTGCACCCCCACCCTACCGAGAAGTCCTAATAAAGCGGTATGAGCTCTGTGACAGTTAAGGAGACAAGGCTGCACACTTGCCCCCTTCCCCTGACTCCCCGGCGTGTGGCTCTCCTCCCCAGCAGGCCCTCGAATTAGGAATTAAAGGAGTTCCTCACCATAAAATATTGGGCCTCCATTCCTCACCTTGTGTCCATAGTGACAAACTAACAATCCTTTGAATCTTTCTGGTACATGTAAATAGAAGTTTTAATAAACCCTCTTGAGAGGAGGATTCAAGGAACAGGTATGCATTTTAAACTAGGGACTAGTCAAGTTTCAAAATGAGAAATGGTGCTCGATGTCTTAACATAAAACTAACAGCAATTCTCAGTAGTTACTGATCATCACCAGTTTCTTCAAAATTATCTGAAATTCACCTCAGAAGTTGCCCAGGAACTAATATATGTATATACTAATTAGTATATGTACATACTAATATACATATATGTATAATATATACATATATTATATATACATATATTATATACATATATTGTTATTATATATCATTATAGTATATATTATTATATAATATATATAAATATGTCATTACATATTATGTATTATTATATAACATATATTATATATTATTTTATATACATAGTATATGTTATCTATGCATATTATATATACATATATACATATATCTATAATAATATATACATATATTATGCATAATTTATGTATTACACATATATATGTATATATATATATATATTTACTTTACTTTTCAACTTGAGGCCAGTATGTTCTTTTACAAAAAGAACAAGTGGGATTTTCTTACCACATCAAACACCTGAATTTCAGTCTAAAGTGTCACTCCACTTTAGCAGAAAGCATACTTGAGGAATAAGCAGGCATCACAGCAGGAGCTGATGGCGGAAGTACTCAAGTTACCGTGGAGAAGACTACAGAGAGCTGGTAGTTTGACCTGGCCCAGCCTGGTCAGGAAGGCTTATAGTACACCTTTTCTTCCCTCCTTTAAATGTCTCAAGTACTGAAACTTCCAGCATTTCCTTTGGTTTAAAGCCTTCCAACATGCTTGCAATACAGTTTTAAAATAATAGTGTCATATCAACTATATTCACATAGGAACTAAGAGAGTACTGCTCCCAAATTAGAACCATGAGTTGAATAGGCATGAGACATACACTTAGAACACAGATCCAGCCCAATAATTTATAAGTTTTGAACAAGACTTTCATAACATCTACCTATATGAATGAGCAGTATAGTGGGAAGAGACCAGGACTAAAACTCAGGAGATCTGGGTTCAAGTTCCAGATCTATGTGTGACTAACTAGTTCCAGTTACACCAGGCATATTATTTACCATCTCTGGACCTGAATTTCATTTATATAAATGTAGATGTTAGAATATATGATAATTAAAGTTTTCTTGAGGTACAGAGGTGGTAAGAGGACTGGCTATAATGTTATGGGACTATAAAGAGAGTAGTGGAAGTGCTCTGAGCCCTTAGTCCCTCCAGGCACAGGACGGACCAGGGAGCCAGGTGGGATGCTGAGGAAGGGATAGCAGGTGCCAGAGGCTGCAGTACTCACAGCAGGCAGGCTGGGCAGGCAGAAACCCTGGCAAGGGCCCTGGTGGCCATGGGCTGGGGTGTCTTCTAAGTTTAGGTCATTCATAAATTAGGAACTGTTTGTATCAGATTACTGCAATGCTAGAAAATCAGATCACATCAAAGCACAGGGAAGGATCCTGAGAAGTCCACTAGAGTCTACTGATTAGCTCCCTTCTTTCAGGCAGGGGCACCTTTAAATGCAAGATTAGACAAAGAAGGTACATATTAACTTTATTAAAATAATTCCTAATGGAAATCATTATGGTTCTTTTTTTTTAAGATTTTATTTATTTATTTGACAGAGAGAGACACAGAGAGAGAGGGAACACAAGCAGGGGGAGTGGGAGAGGGAGGAGCAGGCTTCTGGCCAAGCAGGGAGCCCGATGAGGGGCTCGATCCCAGAACCCTGGGATCATGACCTGAGCCAAAGGCAGAAGCTTAACGACTGAGCCACCCAGGCGCCCCTCATTATGGTGTTTATCCACATACATATGTAATATTTTCTGAAGTTCTTCTATACTTCTACTTGATATATTTAATTCCAAAACTGTTTACTTAAACTCTAAAGAAGATGCACAACTTGATCAAAGTCTCCCCATCTATACTATAAGTATATCACTCCCCAGGGTATACTATTTATACTTCGCAGTTTCTAGCAGACTCAAATCAACATCATGTCCTTTGTTGTCGTGAGCTGCATAAATGTTACTCTTAAATCACCTTAACTATTCTTCACAACATTTCAGGATTCAGAAGAGAAGAACAGAAAAGAAGGCTTTATAAAGGGAGCTGTAATCCTGGACTTAACTCCCACCAAACTGCAGGGACAATTTCTATGTCCCAGTACTACTTAGAGTTCTTATAGTTGGCCAGTGTCTAAGTTGGTTCAGGCACCTATGACCACAGACTGGGCGGCTATAAGCAACAGAAATTTGTTTCCCACCATCCTGGAGACTGGAAATCCAAGATTAGGGTGCCAGCATGGGCAGGTTCTGGTGAAAGCCCCCTTTTAGGATGCAGGTGGCCATTTTTTTGCCATGTCTTCACATAGAGGAAGCAGCTAGAGATCTCTCTGGAGCCTCTGGAGAAAGTACTACACTAGTTCCATCCATGAGGGCTCCACCCATCCATGAGGCCCAAAGGCCTCACCACCTAATACCATCATGTTTGGGGGTGTTAGGATTTCAATGTAAGAATTTTGGAAGACAGAAGATCCATATCCACCCTTTGCCATGAGGCGCCAGACTGTGTGGTCGAGAAACCTAGACAGATCTGTGACCTTCCAGGGACCTGCAGGGCACAGAAGGCAGGGACAGCAAAACCTGGCTGCCATGGACCATTTAAAAACTCAATTCTTGGGGCGCCTGGGTGGCTCGGAAGGTTAAGTGTCTGCCTTTGACTCAGGTCATGATCTCAGGGTCCTGGGATAGAGCCCCCATTAGGCTCCCTGCTTTCTCTACCTCTGCCTGCCACTACCTCTGCTTGTACTTTCTTTCTCTCTTTCTCTCTCTCTGTCAAATGAATAAATAAAATCTTTTTAAAAAATTGGGGAGACATGAACATTCAGACCACAGCAGTCAGCTTATTTCAATAGACTATTACTCAACTATTCTGGCTGTTCTAATTGTACATAAAAAGCTAAAGAGTTGGCTACTAAAATATAAACATTAATACATTATGGGCTCTTCGTTATCTACAGTAGTGGCTCTCAAAGTGTGGTTCCTGGATGAGTAGCACTGCTCATTACTCAGCATTACGGCAAACTCTTAGGGCCCACTCCAGATCTCCAGAATCAGAACCTGTGGGGTAGGGTCCAGGCATCTGCATTATAACAAGGCCTCCAGGTGATCCTGATGCACACTATAGTTTGAAAACCACTGCTCTACAGATTTAGTCCAAACTTCTTAGGATAGCTTACAGCTCTCTTTAGTATCAGCCCCTGTCTTCCTATCAAGCCTTATTTCTTCATTACATGCCAAGCACCAGCAGTGACTCACTTGACAAAGCTTATACACAGGAGGCCATTCCACAACTGTCTTCTTTGTCTGTGGACATGTGGTACCATCTACCCATATCCACCTGATAAACCCAGAAGGAAATGAGCGCCACTCAATCTTTCCAACTCAATGCTGCTACTCTTAAGAAAAAGTCTTTCTTGACCTCTGTTCCAGGTAGAGCTGACTGCTCCACCCAACTGTTCCACTACTAAATCCTGAACACGTAAGTCTCACTGCATTTATCAAACTGTATTATAATTTTATATGTGTATCTCCCTGTCTCCTTGTCAGACTATGATCTCCTTAAGGTCAGAGACAGTTTTTTTCACTGCATAGCTGTGCCTAACATACAATGGCACTCAAAAAATATTTGCTGAATGACTAAAGATCTACTTCTGGTGATTAAGGCTTCCTCCAAAGTTTATTATTCTCTATTGATACTAGGGGTCCTAAAAACTCAAGAGCTTTCTTACCTACCCAGAATCAGGGGAAGTGAGGCTGTGATCAGAGAAGACACATTTGAGATAAAATATAAAGATAAGTAGGAATCACCTAGATAGAGTGAGACTAAGAGGAGGGTAAGTATTCTGAGAAGAATCAGCAAAATGGGCAAGGAATAGGAGGAGGATGAACCAGAGTGAGTTGAGGAAAAAGAAACATTAGTGTAGCTAGAGTACAATGAGAGGGAGTGGAATGGCAAGAGATGAGGCTGAAGACAGAAACAGGGGCCAGAGCAAGCAGGAATCTTGTAGGCTGCATGTCTAAGAAAAATGGGAAGACAATGAATGGTTGGAAGAATGGAGGTAACGTGATGATATCTGCATATTTTTTTTATCATTGTGACCTCAGTATGAAAAAATATATTAAATAGGGGTAGGAGTAGATATAGGAGACCAATTAAGAAGCTATTACCATAGTTCAAGAGAGACTGGTAGTAGAAGACAGTTGTATAAAAAGGGAACAGAGTTGAGATATATTTAGGAGGACAATCTGTGTGACAATAATGGACTAGACATAGTACATGATGAAGAAGGAATGAACAGAGATGGCTCCTACTTTATGACATATGAATGGATGGTATTCCCATTCACTGAAACAAGAAACTAAGAGGGTGACCAGTTATGCAGTACTTTGATTTGGACATTTTCATTTAGAGGTCCCTTTCTGATATCCAAATAAAAACTCTGAATAAGGAGTAGTAAGTAGAAAAGTAGAGCACTGGGGTTCTGTAGATAGAAATTTGGAGACTTATCAGCATATAGATAAAGGAAAGAGAAGACTAGCCAGATAAAGGGTAGAGGCAGTGCTACCCAAGAGGACTTCTGTGGTGATGGAAATATTCATTCTGTGCTATCTAATATGGCAGCCACATATGGTTACCGAACAACTGAAATGTGGCTGGTATGATTAAAGAACTGAATTTTAAGTTTGTATTTACCTTTAATTAATTTAAATTTAAATACCCATAAATGATTAATAGCTCTTATATTGGACCACACAGGTATAAAATAATGAGAGAGTCAGAAACAAATACTGAGGAACTGCAACATTTAAAGGCTGATCAGAGAAGAATAAACAAGCAGACAAACAAGTAAGAATGAGAAAAAGTGTTAGCCAGTATAGTCAACAATGTCAAATGTACCAAATGGTCAAAGAAAATGAAGACTGAAAAAAGTTCACTGAAATTAGCTGTTTGGACTTGGCTAAACTTCCTAAATTCCATGACCAACAAGCAGTTAAGTTTATTATTGGGGAAAACGCAGGTCTTAGTCAATATATTTGGCTAGGATGAATGATAAAATAAGGTCACAGGCAAGAAAATTTTGTGAAAAAACTAAAACTTCTGAGACTAATTGTTTCAAATTGTTTAGTGTTAAAAGTTTTCTCTAAGACCTTTCCCCCCCTAATTATACCTAATAAAATTCTCTTACCTGTAATACAAGAAGATGAGTTTGATAATACAATTTCTTTTTCTAGGACTTATTTTCCCTAGAATCATATAAGCAATTAAACCCCTGAAGCTCTGTAAAGATGTCAAAAATCATTTGATACCTTATTTCTTGAAAAGATAAAAATCTCCCTCCAAAAAAGCCATCAAAAATCAAAGTTAAATTTCTACCTTGTTAAAGAGAGTAATTTGTTCCTCATTTATGATATACTAATCTACAGTGAATCTAGAACATATGCAGAGCTTTATGTGGATTTGCTGGAGTTTGTTGAAGCCTCAAAAAAGCCTTGTTTTGACCCTTCGTGGATATACAAAGTAAAATAGTCCCCAGGCTCTCCTCTGTCATCTTGAGTTATCTGGCTGGTTCCTTAAGGTCTCAGAGGACTGCAGTCAGGTAATTTCTCCCAATGTTATACAACATTTTTTCCTTATATGTTCAAAGTATTGTCACAATTGCATGACATTTCTTAGTTGTCACTGATTTTGACTGAAAAAGACTTGGGGTGGCTCGGTGACTCAGTGGTTAAGCAGCCAACTCTTAATTTCAGCTCACGGTTCTGATCGGGCTCCAAGCCAGGCTCCGAGCTCAACTGGGAGTCTGCTTCACGATTCTCTCTCCCTCTGCCCCTCCTCACACTTGTGCATGCATGTGCTAAGTAAATAAATCTTTTAAAGGGGGGGGACCTGGGAGGTACAGTCAGGTGGTCATCCAACTGTTGACTTCAGCTCAGGTCATGATCTCAGGGTCATGAGATGGAGCCCCACATTGGGCTCCACCCTCAGCATGGAGTCTTGCTTGAGATTGTTTCTCCCTCTCCCTCTGTCCCTCCCACTCATGCTCTCTCTCTCTAAAATAAATAAATATATCTTAAAAAAAAAAAGACTTGCCAGAAACATCTTTATATGTAACAACAAAACTATATTTATAGTACATATATATCACTACATTCATAAATAAATTTCTCATCTCTAGGTTGAATCTTAAAATATTCTTCGGATCTTCCATCTGTTCATTCTTTTTTAAAACTTCAGTTTCCCACTCACAGAAAGAACGTGGAACTAAGGAGAAACAGCACTGGAAATGAAAGTGCTTACAATCACACACACGACCTAGTAGCATTGCTACATGGTCAGAGATAGAAATTAGCACAGCCTGATATTCTAGGTTTAAGGAAACCAGTGCAGGCAGGCAGGGCTTGCAGCAAGAGGTTAACATTAAGACTGAGGTTTTTCCCTGACTCTTTGCCTGATTCTTTGCCTGATTTTGTGCCTGAGGTTTTTCCCTGATTCTTTGCCTATTTTCACGAGACCGCACTATCCCTAAAATTCAAAGATCACTAAAAAAATCTCGATAATTATATTTTGGGGAGACTTTAATACTAAAAATTTAACTTTCCTTAATGACTTTTACAGGGAGGAAAATAAACACACAAATTTGTTTGAAAAGATCAATTCGAGGAACAATACAGTAGCTATAGAGAACCAGTTTTTAAAGTAACCTTTTATTTGCCAGCCATACATTAAAACTCCAAATCTCACACACAACAACTACTTCCTGTAAGACTTGATATGCTGCTGAATATTCAATTAAAAGAAAAAGCAAGGACAGTGGGGAATGCTAAATTTGACCTTCCTCTTTTACAAGAAAGTATGTGCACTTAAATTATAACAACCTAATTATTTAAAATGGAAACCACCTTAATGAACTTAAACAGTGAGACAGCAGATGATATTATTGAATTAGGGGAAGTCACTTCAGACTGGTATACATTATTCTCCTCCAATAATGGAGAACATAGCATCAGTTCTGCAAAAATAAGTGACTTGGAGACCACATCAATAGAAGACTACTATCTCTACACTGGTAACATGCAAATACTTCTCTACAGGGTTGCATTCTTTCTCCTGTGAATCCCGGTTTAGAAATGCCAAATGGGTACTATTTATTTATTTATTTATTTAAAATCAACTAATTAGCACATAGTGTATTTTTAGTTTCAAAGGTAGAGTTTAGTGATTCGTCAGTTGTAAATAACACCCTGTGCTCATTCCATCACGTGGCCTCCTTAGTGCCCATCACCCAGTTACCACATCCCCCACCCACCTCCACTCCAGCCACTCAATTTGTTTCCGACAGTTAAGTCTCTTACAGTGTGTCTCCCTCTCTGATTTTGTCTCAATTATTTTTCCTTCCCTTCCACTATGTTCATCTGCTCTGTTTCATAAATGCCACATATGAGCGAAATCATATGGTATTTGTCTTTCTCTGACTGACGCTGCACAGAATAAGTCAGTCAAATGGGTATTTTCCTAGCCTCCAGTCCTGCAAATCCAGAGTGCCCAAGACCAGTCCCCCATATACATTCCTTAACTCTTTCAATGTCTTCAGTGAGAAATCCTGTGTGACCATCTATAGCACTCAGTCTAAAGACTGAAAAAACGGAGTCCTAGGATGTGTCTAGGTTTCATTAAAAAGATTACAAGAGAAGCTCACTTGAACAAGGTCTCCTGACTGATGCCCCAGTACTGTTTATTCTCTACCCTAAACCTCACCAACCTCTTCCCCACCTCACCAACCGGAAGCAATGGGATATTATAGAAACAGCTGCAGACTAGAAGTTAGGGTTTCTAACTTCTCTAGATACCCGTTTCCTCATGTGTAAAGTCAGGGGGTTATACGAGCAGGATAATTACCCATCATCTGATTCTTCCTTATATCCAGTCAGTCACCAAGGAGGCTATTTTTCCTTCATAGTCTTCCTTATCAATCCCGTCCTTGTACTACCAGGACCCAGGTCCCAGACTGGAATACCTCATTCCCAGACATTGCATCACCCTGATAGTCAGAATACTCCAAAAATACTTTTAAAAGATTTCATAAATAGGGGCTCCTAGACGGTTGAGTTTGTGAGCATCTGGCTCTTGGTTTCAGCTCGGGTTATGATCTATGGGTCGTGGGGCTGTGGGATTGAGCCCCAGCTCAGGCTCCACACTCAGCATGGAGTTTGCTTGAAATTCTCTCTCCCTCTGCCCCTTCCCCAGCTTGCACCCTCTCTTAAAACAAATGAAATCTTTTTAAAAAAAGATTTCATAAATAATCAACTTTCATTTTTCTATTTCCATTTACATGTGATTGTGCATTACATGGTTTCTCTACCCTTATTAGGGCTATAATGTCCAGTGGCACTATACTGAAATGTTTTCTTTATTATAAAAATATGAACATAAATAGACTTGAATCATTATCCATGCCATTAACCATAACCTGAATACAATTAGGGAGAAATGTTTAAATTATGTATCTTATCAAAAATTAATTGTAAGATTTAGAAAATCTAATAACTCAAATAACATAAAAATATTGAACACCCTTTTTTAATGGAATTAGTCAATAAAAATAAAATGTAAATATTCCTTCAAAACAGTCTAATGATACACAGACTAACCTAGAAAGATAATTCTAAAAATCTTTGTTTTGGTCACACTCACTTCCCCACTATTACACGCTATGTGCAGTTACATCAAGTGTGAGAGTTTGCTTTGTGAAGCAATACCAAAGTTGGTTCTGCCCACCAAGTTCTCCAGCACACATTTTGTCCTCTGAGCCCGATGTGAAGTCCCCTTTGAATGGAGATCACTTCCCCCAAACTCTAAGCCTATAAGGTTGTTTCAAGCTAGTTTTGCATACACAAGAAGTAGAGTCCTAGACGCTGAGAAAGAAATAATCTGGTTCAAAGACAAATAAGCCAGATAAGCCAGAATGACCCAATTAGAATTTAGTATAAACTTAAAAACAGAAATACATTTGATCAAAAACCTTTTATAAAATAAGACTTTACTTATTATTCAAGTTCAACTTCACTAAGCTGAATTTACCTGCCAGAGACGAGCCTAGACATTTGAACATGCTACTTCATTTAGTTACTGAATAAGGGCTAAAAACTCCTAGAAATTCCTGATTCCTTCCTGTAGCGTCCAATATGGCAGCCACACACTTATATTAGTTTTGCCATGAGCTGAATTTTTAGTCTGTACCTTTTCATTCCTTTTTTTAAACAGCTTTATGGAGATGTAATTCACACACTCTAAAATTCATCCATTTACCACATACAATTCAATAGCTTTTAGTATATTCAGTGTTGTGCAACCATCACCGTAATCTGAATGTAGAAGAACATTTGTATCACCCCCAAAAGAAAACTTGTACCCACTAGCCCTCATCCTCAAACTTGTACTCACTTCCCGTGCCAACTCATCTCCTTCTATGTTGATGGCCCCAGGGAACCAATAATCTAATTTCTGTCAGTACGGATCTGCCTATTCTGGGGATTTCATATAAAGGGAATCACACAATATGTGGCCTTTTATAACTGGTTTCTTTCACTTATCATAATGTTTTCAGGTTTCTCCATGCTGTAGCATGTGTTAATACTTACTTTTTTAAAAATTTTATTTATTTAGTTGACAGAGAGAGAGAGAGATCACAAGTAGGCAGAGAGGCAGGCAGAGACAGGGGGAAGCAGGCTCCCCGCTGAGCAGGGAGCCCGATGTGGGGCTCGATCCCAGGACCCTGAGATCATGACCTAAGCCGAAGGCAGAGGCTTAACCCACTGAGCCACCCAGGCGCCCGTGTTAATACTTACTTATGTATTTTACGAATCAATTCCTTTTATTGCTGAATGATATTCAATTGTATGGATATATCACATTTTGTTCATGGCTATTAGGTTCTACTTTTTGGCTATTATGAATGATGCCACTACAAACATTCAAGAACAGGATATTTTTGTGGATGTATGTTTTCATTTCTCTTGTATGTACTTAGGAGTGGAGACTCTAGGTCTCATGGTGATTCTATGTTTAACGTTTTGGAGAACTGCCAGACTGTTCTCCATCTCCTCCACCAACATATACAAGTTCCAATTGCTCCACATCCTTACCAACACATATTATCAGTTGTTTTTTTTTTTATTTTAGCCATTCTACTGAATGTAAATTGGTACCTCATACTAGTTTTAATCTACATTTCCCTAGTAGGGAATGATGTAGGGCATATTTCCATGTGATTAGCCATTTGTATAGATTCTTCAGCGAAAAGTCTATGCAAATCCTTGGCCCATATTTTAATTACACTGTCTTTTGATTATGGAATTGTAGGAGTTCCTTATATATTCTGGATACAATCAGAGATATGATTTGCAAATATATTCTTCCATTCTGTGAGTTGTGTTTTTACTTTCTTGTGATGCACACAGGTTTTTGATTTCTAATGAAATCCAATTTACCTCCCTCCTCCTACTAGGCTTCCCTTCATTCTTATACAGACCCACACATGTTGCCAGACTGTGGATTCCATGGAAACTGCCTTTGTACTGGACACGAAGACACACTGTGGCTGAAATCACCTAATGGTTTCAAAAGCAGGCTATCCTACTTTTTGCTGAGACTTTATTTCTTACTTTGAACCCTATTATAGACTCGAAAAGAGACTAATTTATTTTTATTTTTTTAAGATTTATTTATTTACCTTAGAGAGAGAGGAAGAAAGAGAGAGAAAGAAAGGATGGGGCACAGGGAGAGGGAGAGAGAGAATCTCAAGCAGACTCCCTGCTCAACGTGGAGCCCTACGCTGGGCTCAATCTCAGG
Source organism: Ailurus styani (assembly GCA_002007465.1). Classification (NCBI taxonomy): domain Eukaryota; kingdom Metazoa; phylum Chordata; class Mammalia; order Carnivora; family Ailuridae; genus Ailurus; species Ailurus styani. Next base: position 1,951,481 of record LNAC01000061.1, on the reverse strand, counting down.
ACCCTGAGATCAGGTCATGAAGTTAAGAGTCAGATGCCCAACTGACTGAGCTACCCAGGTGTCCCAAGAGACTAATTTAGAAAAGCTAACTACCAGTACCAGAATTAACCCAAAAGAAGAGTAATGCAGCACATCTTAATGTGGTCGGAGAGCTTACTGAAAATAGATGTTTCTAGCATTTTCACAAAAATGTCACTACAATGCTATCTTGAACGTATCAGTTATAATGCTGTTGGTTGAACTGTATCCCTCAAAAAGATATGTTGAAGTCCTAAACCCTGGTACCTGTGAATGTGACCTTATTTGGAAATATGGTCTTTGCAGATGGACTAAATGTAGATAAGCTCATTTTAATTAAGGTGGGCCTTAATCCAGTATGACTGGTATCTGTATAAGAAAAAAGAGACACCAACACAAGGAGAATGCCATGTAGTGATAGAGGCAGGGACTGGAGTGACATGTGTTCAAGCCAAAGGACTGCTGTCAACACCAAGAGAGGCTAAGAAAATGGTGTGGAAGGGTCTTCCCTAGAACATTCAGAGAGAGTCTGACTCTGCTGACACCTTGGCTTGGGATTTCCAGCCTCCAGAACTGTGACAGAACGCATTTTCCTTTTTTAAGTTTCTTTTACCAGTTTCTGGTACTATAATGGCAGCCCTAGGAAACTAATACATATAATAAACTGAATACTTAAGTTGTAATCAAAATTCAACCAGAACACATCAAATTAAGAAGACATTCTTAGCAGTGAATTTGTCCTTATATACCTAAAATGTACACACATTCTCATGTTAAATGTTCATGTTAAACACTAAGTAATAAAAGACTAATGTCGACAGTTTATCTTTGCAAAAAGCAAGAAGACTAAAATCTATTTGAGTATTATACTCTGTGGGACATGATGATAATCACTGTTAACCAGTGACCTCAGAGAAGTAAACCGGTGTCCTCTGATTTCTGTCCCAAGGCAAAATAACTCCAAGGCTCCAACTGAACTCAGACTTTCTGCCTTTTCCCCAATGCTTGATAGAAGGAGGCCAGGATACCCAAGACAGTTGAGAGCAGCTCAAATGGCAAATGGAAGCATGAAGGTAAGAAGTGTTACTGACAGTGTTTAATAACATTGTATGGGCTTATCTGTGCCCCCCCATGCTCAAATTCATGAAGTTCTAACCCCCCAGGGCCTCAGAGTGACCATATTTGGAGACAGGGTCTTTACAGTGGTGATTAAGTGAAAATGGGGCCGTTAGTGTTGACCCTCATCCAGTAAGACTAGTGCTCTTTCAAGAACAGGAAATTCAAGAACCAACACCAGGGCAGAGGGAAGATAATGTGATGACAGAGAGAAGAAGGCCAACTATAAGCCAAGAAGTGAGGCTGAAACAGACCCTTCCTCACAGTCCTCAGGAGCGACCAACCCTGCAGACCCCAGGGACACCTTGATCTCGGACTTCCAGGCTCCAGAACTGTGAGAAAATAAAGTTCTGTTGCCTAAGACACTCAGTCTATGCTACTTTGTTACACAGCACTAGTAAACTAATACAACACCACAAAATAAGGAAAGGTAACTCTCTCTGACTAAACTCACATATCAAGGAGGAACAACTAGGAAAGATAATGATGGCAACTAGAAATGCCTCTCTAGTATCCTCTTAAAAATATCTGTCTGAAATGAAGCATCTTCTCTGCAGGAACTGTAAGAAAAAAAGGAGAGGAACAGAGCCCACAGTCTTGCAGGAATCAATCAGATCACACACCCTTTGCTCAAAAGCCTCCAGAGACCTCCTTCCTCATGCTGACTAAAAGCCAAAGTCCTAGCAGTACTAATAAGACCCTTTGGAATGGGATCCTGTGCCAACTCTGATCTCCCCCATTTCACCTCTTTTCAGCCACACAGGCAACTCAAGCAAGCCCTGCACGCTTCTGCCTCAGAGTTTTGCACCTGTCCTTCCACAGACACACTCAGGCCCCCAGGTCTTTGCTCCTAGGTCACCACATAGGTGACGTCTTCCCTGATGACCCTATCTGAATGTAAATCTTCCTCCCCTTCCAGCTGGACCAGGATTCCCTTCCACACACCCCATCTCACAGCTTTGTTTTTTCTTCAGGGCACATATCACTGCCTAAAATACTGTTTATTTGATGTGCTCATTGTCTGAATGTCTCCTAGCCTCAATTTAGGGCTTGATGAATGCAGAGATTTTGTTTTGTCCATTACTACATCATCATTGCCCCACTGGTGCTCAGTAAACCTTTTTTGAATGAAAAAAATTGTACAATCTTCCTTACTGGGCAGAGATTAATAATTAGTGCTTCTTCCTGTCTGTACCTTCATCTTCCTTTTTACCCAGCTCCTTCCTCGGTCAGTGACTCAGACACAGTAAGAGTCCCCAGGCCAACCTTCCTGTTGCCTCTGTGCCACTTAGAAACCTGGGAGCACATTTTAATGCTCTGACCCAACTCATCCTTTTTTTTAGCACTCTGCTCCCTGATGGGACTTGCGTGGGCCTAGAGATTTTCATGGAAAGGCCAGCCTACAAGGTAGGGGTGTTTGCTGCCTCTCAGCCACAAGTCAAGACCTGCACTCTACATAGTGACATGACCTTCAACTTCATATATGACGGGGGATATGCTTGCCCCACGCTAACTATAAGGGAGTTGAGATCCAGCTTTACACCTTAATTATTCTATCATGCCTGGATAAAAATCTCATTTGAAGAGAAACAAACGGAAAAAAATAGAACTTTTTTTTTAATGTAGAAGGAGGAAAAAACCAGAAGCACTCTATTTCCAATGATTTCAGTCGTTGAAACATTATGACAATAGATGAATAAAGTTTCAAGAAACACAGATATACAAACAGGGGTTTTTGTTCGCATGAAGTTATATTTACTTTCTCTAATGCTGCTGTTATACTATTATTTTAATAAATTGAAAATATTTAACATAAGCCAGAAGAATGCTCATACTTGCCAACACCCTGACAAAAGAGCAGACCGGGGTAGACCAAGAACCTTTAGAATATGTAACTGAAGAAAACAAATTGGTTCTTACCCTTGTGCCTCTTCAGCTGCGGAAAGCTGCTAATTGTAGTTGCTTGGATTATTTCTACCACAATTTGATACCTGATATTTAAAAAGAGAGAAAAAGAAAAGATTGAATATTTAGAAAATGCTGTTTTCAGAGATAACTTTAAGACTGTATTTTGTACCAATCAAATAAAACACAGGGCTCTCTCTCTCTCGCAAAAACAAACTCTAAAAAAAAATAGTACCTATTTATCTACTATTTTATATTGCTGTTTTAAAGAGTCCTATTTCCACAAAGAGTGCTGTGCACTTAAGAAACGGTATGTCCAGTCCTTTCAGGGCCTAACACTTCTCTAAGAAATAACACACCTGAGCATAAGATAAAACTGTGGCTTTGTCTTTAAGAAAGATATGCTACCTTTTTCTCCCCAACTAAATCATGAGCCTCTTGAAGACAGGTATTGTGTCTTGTATTCTCCTACGGAACCTAGCCTGACACGAAACACATGACAGGCACTCAGTAGCTATTAACAAATATTATAGATTGAATGTTTTGTTCCCCCAAAACTCATACATTGAAGCCTAATCCCCAGTGTGATGGCGCTTGGACCTGGGATCTTCAGAAGGTGCTTAGCCCTCGTGGGTGGTGCCCTTACAAATGAGATGAGTGCCTTGGGTGCTTGGGTGGCTCAGTCAGTTAAGCATCTGCCTTCAGCTCAAGTCATGATCTCAGGGTCCTGGAGGCTTGATAGCCTCCCATTGGGCTCCCTGCTCAGCAGGGAGTCAGTCTGCTTATCCCTCTGCCTCTCCGCCTGGTTTGTGCTCTTTCTCTCAAATAAAATCTTTTTTTTTTTTTAAGAGAGCACAACCAGGTGGCTTGTGAGAGGGGGAAGAGAGAGAGAGAAGCAGGCTCCCCCCAGACCAGAGAACCTGACCTGGGGTTCAATCCCAGGACCCTGGGACCATGACCCAAGCAGAAGGCAGATGCTTAAATGACTGAGTCACCCAGATACCCCTCAAATTAAAAACAAAAACAAAAACAAAAAACAGACCCCAGAGAGCTCTTCCCATTTGGTGATGTCACAATGAGAAGGAGGCCCTTTATAAACCAGGAAACTGGCCCTCACCAGACACCCAATATCCAACCCCTTGATCTTGGACTTCTCAGACTCTAGAACTATGAGAAATAAATGTCTGTTGTTTAAGCTACCCAGCCTGTGATATTTTGTTATGGCAGCCCAAACTAAGACAAGAAGTTATATTAAAATACAACAGCATCTGTAAAACTAAACAGGTACAAATAATGTTCTGAACAATCTGTTCTTTTGATATTCTTGGTGATTCATGCTCTGGAACAAATGAGTCATCAATGGTACTGAAAAAAAAAACCCATGCTATTTGAATGAAGAGTTAAAATTTCTTAAATGAATCCATAAAATTATTATAAAATATCAGCTAACATTAACACAGATTCCTCTCATTCAGTACGAGGTACCTGTCTAGATACTCTCTCTCACTTAATCCTCAGAATTGGTATTGTAATTATCCCCACATCACAGAGGAAAAAGTTGTTCAGGTGGATTAAGAAATCCATACAAGTTCTCATTGCTGTCAAGTACTAGAGCCAAAATGATAACCTGGGGCTGCTGATTCTAAAGTTCATGCTCTTGACCACTTTCCCGCTAACCTAAAATTCAATATGGGTTAATGTTTATCTTGTCTCAGGCCTTTCCAAGGATACAAGCATGGCCAATGGCAGATCATCTTTGTGGGCTCACTACCTTCTATATCCCTCTTGGATACCGTTTTCCTGCCAAGCCAGACCACATGCAATACCCCAGCACACACTCAGCTCTTTCCTGACCCCCAGCCTTTGCTCTATTTCTTCTCCCTCTTGCACACAACCTCTCTCCCTATTTATTCCTAAATATCAGTCCATAACCTTCTTCTATCAGTGTTCCTATTTATTTATTCCTAAATAAATCCTATTTATTCCTAAATATCAGTTCATAGTCTTCTCTCAGGGCTCGCAAATTCCTCTCCTCTACAGGACAAGGTATTTGCTCCTACCCATTTCTTTAGCAATTTGCACTCCACCTCTGATCTTAATATCTTACTTCCAATTCAGCAATTTATACCCACATGGGTCTCCTATGCTGGACTACTAACACCTCGACAGCAGGGGAATAAATCCAAGGACCCACAACCAATTCATCTTTATATACACCAAACCCTTCTCACAGTGCTTTGCACATAAAAGGCATTTGAAGATGATTTTTGAATTTGTAAAATTCACCTTTGCTTGATACTAAAAGACAATGTGGGAAATGAGTGACTTTCATTCTCAATAAAAGCTCACAACATACAGGTGACCCTTGAACAACACGGGTTTGAATTATGTGGGCCCACTTACATGCAGATTTTTTTGATACAGTATAGGACTGTAAATGTATTTTCTTTTCCTTATGATTTTCTTAACATTCTCTTTTCTCGGGCGCCTGGGTGGCTCAGTGGGTTAAAGCCGCTGCCTTCGGCTCAGGTCATGATCCCAGGGTCCTGGGATCGAGGCCCGCATGGGGCTCTCTGCTCAGCGGGGAGCCTGCTTCCTCCTCTCTCCTCTCTCTCTGCCTGCCTCTCTGCCTACTTGTAATCTCTCTCTGTGTCAAATGAATAAAAAAAAAAAACATTCTCTTTTCTCTAGCTTATTATAAAAAGATACTACATGATACATATCACATATAAAACTTGTTGATTGACTGTATATGCTACCGGTAAGGCTGCCAGTCAACAGCAGACTACTAGTAGTTAAATATTAGGGGAGTTAAAAGTTATATGCAGACTTCCGATTGCGCAAGGGATTAGCATCCCAACCCTATGTTTTTCAGTGGTCAACTGTACATCCGAATGCTGGTGGCTATCCTTGATGGCACAGGCTTCCTAGTCTTCCGGGAGCCAGCTGTTTAGGGATAGTCAGCACTCACTCGGCTTTCTTCATCCAGAGGAGCGCATGGCCTTGCTGGTGCTGAGTTTGGTTCAAGAATCTGAAGGACCTTGGGGCGCCTGGGTGGCTCAATGAGTTAAAGCCTCTGCCTTCGGCTCAGGTCATGATCTCTGGGTCCCGGGATGGAGCCCCACATTGGGCTCTCTGCTCAGCAGGGAGCCTGCTTTCTCCTCTCTCTCTCTGCCTGCCTCTCTGCCTACTTGTGATCTCTCTCTCTCTGTCAAATAAAAAAATAAAATCTTAAAAAAAAAAATCTGAAGGACCGATATTTGTGAACATCCTCTTGATCAGAATTGTACAAGTATAATATGTGTTTTTTCCAAAATGATAATGTAAGCTCCAATATTAACAAGAATTTGGCCCTTTTCCAGGTATGGTGAGATCTTAGCTCCGGTATCTCTTATCCCAGGGCCAAGAAAAAGATCACATGAAGACAGCCATCTCTTGCCCGAGTTACCGCCTCACCTCTTTTTAGTTTTGAACACTCAGCTACATTAGTAGAGACTCAGAGCAGGTCTGTATTTTTGAAGTCTTCACACCATCTCAAACTCACCTGAAATGCTACAGAATTAGTTTTCAAAATAATCACCTTAGAAATATATACATTTATTGCCTTTTACTGTCAATTGTTCAGAACTTTGGAATTCTATTAGAATTGACTTCTAAGTTATTTATACACACACACACACATATTAGTCTCCTCATTTCACTACACACAGCTTACACATTTTTTTTAATTACTATTTTAGAGCTGTCTTGGATGTGCACATGCTGGAATGTCTTAGGAGAGACAAAAACTGAATAAATCCCAGTCTCAGGTGTACAATATGGTGAGTGATTTAAAATTAGTTTTATACTAAAATTAGCAATTATAGGGGTGCCTGGGTGGCTCAGTCAGTTAGGCATCCCAACTCTTGGTTTTGGCTCAGGCCATGATCTCAGGGTCATGAGATAGAGCATCATGTCTGGGTCTCTGCTTAGCACAGAGTCTGCTGAAGATTTCCTCTCTCCTTCTGCCCCTTCCCCCCCACCCCCACTCTCTCTCTCTCTCTAAAAAAAATAAATAAATAAAATTAGCAATAACATAGATTAGAATACCATATACATAAACATGTTTTTAAAAAATTTAATACTTAAAAATAATGTTTTCAAAGTCGTTACAGGTTGCTTTGTACTAGGCTAGGGATAACATTTTCATTTAGAGGGATTTCAGTTACAACATTTGAAAAGAAATAAAGACATGGTGATTTCAGTGGGCTACACTAAAGCTGTTTCCCAGCTAAGTGTAGCAGAGTAGTTAAGTATACTAGCTCTGACACCAGAGCTAGTGTCCTGTGTTCAAATCCTGCTTCCAACACTTACTATGTCACCCTAAAAACATGATTTAAGCCTTCTAAAACTCAAAAGAAGAAGAGTAACAGTATTTTTCCTCATAGGATTGCCATGAAGATTAAATGAGATAACATGTTTAAAATATTTGGAATAGTGTCCAACCCACAGTGTGAGTTTAATAAATATTAACTATTATTTTTGTACCTTAACACCACTATTGGTTGACCCTTTAGATATGCAGTATGTAAGGAGATGATATGTGTGCATGTTTTTAAAATGTATATAAAAATTTTTTTTTAAGATTTTATTTATTTATTTCACAGAGAGAGAGAGATTACAAGTAGGCAGAGAGGCAGGCAGAGAGAGGAGGAAGCAGGCTCCCACTGAACAGAGAGCCCGATGCGGGGCTCAATCCCAGGACCCTGAGACCAGGACCTGAGCTGAAGGCAGTGGCTTTAACCCACTGAGCCACCCAGGTGCCCCTAAAATATATATAAAAAATTTTAAAGTAGCCTTACTTTTCTCCTGATCACAAAAGTCTCTCGGCCTAGTCAATTTAAGGCCAGCAAGGTCACTGAAGTCAAACAAAATCAGGTTTATTGACTCATTTCAGTAAGCATGAAGAAATTTGGGGTGTGTGGGCGCCTGGGTGGCTCAGCGGGTTAAAGCCTCTGCCTTCGGCTCAGGTTGTGATCTCAGCGTCCTGCTTCCTCCTCTCTCTCTGCCTGCCTCTCCGCCTACTTGTGATCTCTCTCTGTCAAATAAATGGATAAAATCTTTAAAAAAAAAAAAAAGAAATTTGGGGTATCTCTTCAAACCAAGGAAAAGATAGCTTCTATGGGATTCTGGGGAAGTATGGAGTATGGATGAAACTTTAAATGAAGCAGCATGTTAACAGGTTCAAAGCAGAGCTGTGTAAATCGTCATTTCACACAGATCCAGGGTCTCTCTTTCCTGGAAACTACAAAGTCATTTATAATAAAACATGGAATGGTTAGTCCAGAAAACCCCTTACCTATAGCTCTACATCTGACTTATAAATGAGGGTGCTTCTCTGTGTCAAAGGGACTGAAACCCTCCAGGCAAGAATAGGATGTGTCACTCTTACCAAAACAATTTCAAATGGCAAAATCTAAGATTTTAGAGAGCAAAGTTTCTCAGTGAATAAGAAAGCAGTAGTCATTCAAAGGAGGTTATCATTATGACACTTTACAGCTGCCTTGTATACTTGGAAAAAAAATATTATTTCCTGTTAACTTTGTAGCTGGCTTTAGGATCTGTTATTCCACCCTGATAAATGGCTAGGCAGATTTTACTTCCTCAGGCTGAACCCATTTTTACTTTCCCTAAAGTAACATGTATTCATTGAAGAAAATGGGAAAATACACAAAGCACGACATTCAAAGTCAATGACAACTAACATTTCGTAAACATTTACAGACTTCAAACAAATTTTTTTGTTTTACGAGACTGGATTTATGCTATAAAAGGCCCTAGAACCTTTTCAATGTATACCATCTTCCAATATTATTAAATACTGTGATGCAACATCATTGTTAAGTGGCACTCCACTGTACAGATGTGTTGACACTTTTTTTCGCTAAGCCCTAATTGTTAGGCATTCCGCTATTTCAAGCTTTTCTCTATTTTACATAAAACTGCAAGAAACTTTCTTGGAAAAATCTTTTCACACGTTCATGATTATTTCCTTAAAATAAATTCTTATGAATAGTAACTGTATCAGAAAGAATGCACATTTTGTGATCTGCTCTTCGTATTATTAAACTGTGCTACAGAAAGGCAATATTCCCTACTCCTCCCAGCAGGACGTGAGGTCATCTGTTTTCCTACAGCCTTGCCAACACTGGGTATCAAATTTTTAATCTTCACCAATATTATGAACCAAGTAAAGTCTCTCATTTTAGTTTTGATGTCTGAGGATGTAGAACAACAAGGTTCAGAGCTATCTTCTCACGGGGTATAAAGCAGGAAGTGCCAGGGAGCTGTAGCATAAATGGGGGAAGTATTCTCAGTCCGGACTCAGAGCAGTCAGAGGCTCTTGCCTCTAATAGGGCTTTTAAACAGGTTTTCCATTTTTCTAGTGTGTAGAAGGCAGATGATTCCAACATAAAGACTAAGGCATGCTTCTGAAGCTTTTTTCCATTCGTGGCACACATGGCAAATGATAATAAATATGTGAACAGAACGCCAAGGTCATCAGCCATCCTAGGCCCTACCCAACCACCTGGAGGGGTGAGGAAACCTTTACCTCCACAAACTTATCTATACACTACATTTGAGTCATGTTGGTTAGAAAGTTCTGGACCAGAGCAGCCTACCGTATTCTGAATTTATGTAAACAAATATACACAATTCATGCTATATATATATATATATATATATGTATATATATATATATATATATACACACATACACACACACACACACACACACACACACACACATACAGAAAATAACCTGGAAATACCAAGTATTGTCATGTGTTTGCAATGTGGCTTCTATTTTCTTCATCTGGTTTGTATCTTTAAATTTTCCTAAAATAACATGTTACCATATATTCATTTTCTACTTCCCAGAAGTCTATGGAAATTACATGTTACAAAAGCAACTAGCTGGTGTCCTTCAGTTAACCTCAAGGAGGCCGAAATTTTTCTCTCTGCTGCCTATACCTCATTTCTACTAGTGTTTCTCATATTTTTTATATCAGCTATTAATATCACCATAAAATGTTTATTTATAGGCCAATGTATAGCACCACTGCTGTTATATTCCATTCTCAATTTTTGCCTGAAGCATTTTCATTCAGAATGCTTACTGAATATCATCTTTAGTTGCCTAGTTTTATGTTCTGTACTGAAAATGTCCTAATGACTTTCTTCTACACTTTGAAGTTTTTCTGGCATGAGATTGTGTTGCTTCATCTCCTCCTTTAACCCATTCAAGTCAGGATCTGAGAATTCTGTTACCTTCTCCTGCTCATGGTTATATTTTCAGCTCTTTATTGGGAGCCTAGCAGGTCTGTCCTCAGAACTGTGCTGATGCATTATCTCATTTAATTATCACAACAGCCTTATGAAACAGGAACTATTTTCTCCATTTCACAGTTAAAACTGAGGCTCAGAGTGTACATGACTTGCCAAGGCCACACACCTATAAGAAAGGAAGCCACGTGTAAGCCATGTCTGCAAAATCCAAGCATATCTGACTCCAGCCCATGTCTGTGGGTAGTCTGCTTTAGATGTTGGACTGGTCACTGTAGGTGACTTTTTGTGTTATTAACCCTCATCTACCTCTAGAACTGCATTTCTGTCCAGTGCGGGGTCATCAGAAGACAGAGTGTGCGTGGCCACCACTCAGCAATGGGCAGGAGCCAGCTCACAAGGCTTGTGTCAGCTCATGAGAGCTAGCTGTTAACTTCTCAGGAATTAAAACCTACCATCCAATAGGAAAGTGATACAAACTTGTGATTAAACTGTACTGTTACAAAGTTGAAAGTACTTAAACTCATCATTTCCTAATAATTGTATTTTGCTATTACCTATGCTCATGGCTATTCACAGTATCAGCACAGTGGAGACACTACGTGTAAGAGACTGTGCTGCTGCCAATCTCTTCCCAATTTCCCATTCAGTGAGGTCATCCTGGCAGCTTAGTATTAGCACCACAGAAACCAGTAAATGCTACCAGTCAGGGTTTCTGACCCCCTCCCCCAAAATGCCAGTTTTTAAAAATTACCAGCACACCACATCTATACTCTTCACTACCATTCCTTCAGAGAACCTCGTGAATCATAGACTTCTTCTCTATGGAGTAGAGAGCCAGCACCATCACTTTTATTTTGTTTGTTTTAAAGAAAAGAGCACTACCCACCCATCCCATCTCCTCCTCTTGATGTTTTGTTCTAAGTATAAGGGGCTCCATCCCCCCAGCCTCTCTCCAGTTCTCTCTCATCCTCTCCTCTCCACCCTAGAGAAGGAAGAGGTCTTTCATCTGACCACAGAGGAGGAGGAACTGGGCATGTGAAGCACAGCCCTTCTGTTCTCCTCCTCTTCAGAGCATGTGTTCTCTGCCTCCAAGGACAGCCAGCATGTGGACTCCGCACCTGCCAGAAAGATGGGGAGGGAGGGAGAATCAGGGACAAAGCCAGGTGGGAAAGAATGTCTGATTCTGAGATTCAGTTTTAGAGAGTCACTGCTTACATATATAAACTACATTCTCCATCATCTATCACTAATAAGAGCAAAATTTTTGGCCTTCATTTGGCTTATGCCCTAACATGGTTCAGACCTCAGGCTGGAGAGAGAAGCATTGTTACTTATTGGGCCTCCTCAAACCCCCAAATAAAATGCTGCACTCTAGTGGGCCACAAGTCACTGATCAGTGTTCATGATGAAATTAAATCTATTTGCAATCCTTGGCCTGAGATTGTAACCACAATGATGGTGGTAGCTAACAATTTGGAATATGCAGATCCTGGGCTGAGTGCCTCACTTAAATGGACTCGTGGTCCTCACGGTCATTTGTAAAGCAGATACACCCTTACCCACAGTGCCTGTGTTGCTCCAATTATAAGCACATCATGAATTCTTTAATTTCGGGGAGATCACAAACTTCTTTATCGCCAACTTCCCCTTTTTAGATCAAACTTTCCATTGCCATCAATACTTATCTTTCCTCCTAAATGAAGATATCTTGTTTTCTCCCATATGTGTTAACTCCCACCTCTGTGCCCTCTGCTATTTCTCAGACATCAACAGAAGGAATTAAATCCTGAAGTCAATGTACTTTTACTTTTTATAAAACTGAAAGATCTTTTTGAACGTTTTCCATAAGCAGCCTTGCATTTTAATGCGTTTTTTTAAAAACTACATTTATATTCATTTATTCTTTTCATAAAAATTTGTCAGGCTTCTCTTTGTTTTATACTTCATGATTTCTCATCTCCTTGCCCACCCACATTAACCTTTCCCTCGCAGTTTATGCGTGCTTACTGATTTCTGCCGTGGTGTAGCAGTTTGTCTGAAGGTAGGCTCGATTTCTTTTTCCATGTTCCTCTATAATGTAATCCAACTCCACTGCTCATGATTCACAATTTAGCTTTAGAATCACTGCTCAAAGCACCAAACATTTAAATAATTTAAATTCTACACCGAAGCATGCAATTTTAGGAATTTTAATATTTTTAGTGTATTACTCTTCATGTGCAAATGCACCTAAACTAATTCAGAGATGAAATCCATCCCCTTAATATCTGAAGAAAAACTATTTAGCAAACTCCCTCAGTAACCCACTCCACTGTTCGTTATGACCTTTTAAATTAACCTATTCATTATGGCCATTCCCTCTTGCTTTATCCTAGTAAAACAGAAAACACATCGATCTCAGTACACGTTTGATAAAAGGTTTCCTTCATTTCTCCAAGAGAAATAATATTTAATCTTATTAATTTTAAACCTTTTATTCATTATTACAATTTCCTCTCTACTATTTTTAGATTCTCCATGTTGCTCTTTAAGTAAGGGGTCAGAAATAAACAAATCCAGAACTGAAAAAAATCTAATAAAGACTGGATGGCAGATGAAATTACAGCACTGACAGGCTGCCCCGATTTTCTTTATTACGACTTGTTTTTCTGCCAGCCTATCCCTGTTTCACTAACAAATGACTGGACTTCTGGCAGTACTGCTCTCCATGCAAGGATTAGTGCCTGCAGAGGCTCCTAGACAGTACAGACTGGTCACCACACTTGCAGGAAATCCCACAAGGTTGGTGCCGTGTGTCGCAGCTCTTTTCTGCCCACCTGGCTAACCAGTTACCCACCTTCACATGTGGGATTTCAAGTCAGACAGACCTGAGTTCAAATTCCAGTTCCTTATTAGCTAAGTGATCCAGGGCAAGTCACGTTACCTTCCTCAACTACGTAATGAGAACAGTAATACTTAATTCACATAGTTGTTACAACAATCAGATGGTAAGAACTTTACTGTACTTAACGCACAGTAGATATTCAACAAATGGTGGCTTGAAAACAAAGATGTTTCCCCTTCTTGCGCATTTGCTTGGCATCTCTTTAACTTTGGCAAATGTCCAGTCCAGGAAAGTAGTATTTGTCCAATGTCTGTGTGGGAAGTAGCATTATCCTGGCTTGCTGTAACTATACAACAGGTAGCACTGTAGCAAAAACGGCTATGTCCCCATTCTGTATCTGTTTCTTTTTTCCTTAGTAATAGAGTCCTCCATTTTTCACTGAACCTAAGGCTTCCCAGAATAATTATATCTAACAGAAAAAAATGTAAGCTGAAATGTCATGTAGTAGCTTCCAGGTAGTTCTTTAAAAGATAGCCAATGCATGACCTTTGCCACCATCTTTTCTTGCCTTCATTTTTGCTTCCTGAAATTAGGATATGATGAATGGCATTCTAGACTACACCCTGAGCCATGAGGACTCCAGACTATCCCTAGGATGGCAGAGCAGTGAGCTGGCAGGAGCCTGGGTCCCTGAGGAGGGTAGAGCCCTCCTACCAGTCTTAGACTGCCTGTTCCACACTTCTTTTACAGAAGAAAGAAAAACTCTCTGTACTTTGGTAAGTAATTGTTATTCTGTGGGTTTTCGAGCCTCCTCATCTAAATCTAATCCTAATGTAACTATCTCCAACCTTTTCATGGGACTCAAGTAATAGTTTTTAGTCAGGGGCAATTTTGTCCTCCAGAGGACATCTGGCAATGTCTGGGGGATGCTTTTGGTTGTCACAACTACAGGGGTGGTACTGGCATCCAGTGGGTGAGGCTAGGGATGCTAATATTCTACAATAAATAGAACCACCCCCACAACAAAGAATTATCTGGGCCAAAATGGCATTGTCGCCAAGGCTGAGAAACCTCAGGTAAATACATGTCTCAGGATCACCAGTGATAAAATGCCCTTTATTCATTACAATAAACATGGTAGAAGAATGACGTGTCTGGATTAGTCGATATTCTCAATAGTCATGATCTCTTGCAAACAGGGATAAACAGTTTTCAAAGACTTAGAATATAACGATTACAGGACACCTAACCAAGACTTGAGATTGGTAGCAAGTGGAAGAATATCCCATTTAAAAGATATTCTCAATTCCAGCTGCACCTGGAGGGCGTTTCAAAACCACTGATGCCCAGGTTCCACCCCAGGCCAGTTCTATAAAAATCCCTGAGGGCGACGCCCAGGCAAGTGTATTTCTCATGGAGGAGGAAATTGCTTTCATAGAGCACTTTGTGCAAACACACTGAGGAATTACACAACGTAGGCAACAGGGGTGATTCCTGGGCCATGATCCGCCTGCTCCCTCTAGGAGGTTCTGTAAGGGAAGAACCTTTCGTTTCCGCTTTGTTTAATGTTTACTCCCACTCCCTCTTTCTCTTCAAAATAAAGGAACACCCAGCACTTTCTCTAGTGTGGCTGTAATTGTCGGGTCTCACTAACGGTTGCCCCTTTGCTCTGACCGCGGGTTTGCCTTCCTTGACAGTGGTCATCACCCCAACAACCAGATGGGCGGTAGGAATCTATTCAGTTGTCCTTTAATATCTTGCACCAACAGGACATTCAGATTTCTGGCTCCTTAGCAGAGTGGATCACGACTTTCGCTAGAAGATGCTGGAAAATTCAAAATGTTATTATACCAGTCCAGCCACCACATCCTCACTTCGACATCTTGGATGCCAGAGAAGAAGAAAAAGGAAGGAGCTACAAAGGACAGTGAGATATCCGGCTGTAATTTTTTTTAAAGCCTGGGTGATTCTAATATATAGTCAAGGTCAAAAACCACTGGTTTAGTGTACTCGGAGGGAGCATTTCTAGCTCCATAATCATACTGTCAAAGCAGCTCACGCTGACTCAGAAAAAAACAATCACAGAACTACAAATAGGACCTTCACGGTGTTTTTGGTTTGGTTGTTTGTTTTTAACGCATTCCAACCCAGCAGAGTTTAATGACTTTATTTCCTTTACAAAATATGCATCTACCTCCAAAATATGTATGAAATAAAAGTGGATGGTTTCATCAACTGCTTTGTCTAAATAAGACACATTCCCTGCCTTAGGTGGACTATCTTAAAATCTTACTGAGAACAATTTGAAGATAGTGACCTAAAATGCTCATAAAGTCAGACAGTAGACCCAGAGCACTCTAATTGCACAAGAAAAACAAAAGAGCTCAGACTATGATGGAAGAAAGGTGCTCCATTAGTGCGAGGCAGCTGATAAGCTTCGTCGATGCTTCAGACAGGAGTCTGATAAAAAGCAAGTTTGCCTGTCAATAACAGTAAGTAGACCTGACACTTGAAGAGAGAGAAATTTTTCTATAGATAGACAATAACCAGTAACCAGATAATTTATGCAGCATCACCTTTTTTAAGCAAAAAGATCAACATCTACCCCTGCAGAGTTGTTCCTGATAGTCTTTCTAGTTCAATCTGGGCAAGAAGCAGAGGATAAAGGATAGCCCTCAGACTACCCTAAGATACAATGAATAAGGACACAGCCCCCTGGATAAAAGATATACCAGTACTATATCAAGCAGAACTGCCTGAAATTTTATCTACAGCAGAGGCCAAGGAATTATCTCAGTCACAGGTCAGGGGAAGGTGCCCCAGGATAATACAGTGTTACAAGAGTATTCAGAAAGTAACTGAGGATGTGTGTATCTACCACTGAGAAAAATGTCCTTCACAGTATTTTCTCCCAAGGTTCTCTGCCAAGCTGTTGAGGGGACTATATATTCTTCAGGATTACCATGATCCCATAGCTGACGCTGACTAATGGATACGACTCCTTGTTGTAAGAGAAATTTGCAGCCCTTCCAAAGGAAGTCATCAACATATTTCCCAAAATTTACATGAGGAACTGAAAGTTTATAAAGGGACAGAGGTCAGAAAAATAGGTCATTTCAGTTGCACTCAGTCATGACATCAACTTAATTAAATCTGAAAATGTATTCTATTTTCTAATAGAGTGGGTACTTTAAGAGTTTGATAATCTAATCACCAAAGTACCTCCAAGTGTCCTCCCCACGGACTCTATGAACTTTGTTGGAAACAAAAGCCAACAATAAAGTGGAAGACACAAAAGAGAAGGGGAATATATGGAATAGGAATATATATGGGATAGGTGGTAGAAAGAGATCAAGAATCTTCTGATAATAGTACTGAAGATGTTCAATGAAAACTCAAAAGGGGGGTGCCTGGGTGGCTCAGTTGGTTTAGCCCCTGTCTTCAGCTCGGGTCAGGATCCCAGGGTCCTGGGACAGAGCCCCATGTCAGGCTCCCTGCTTAGTGGAGAGTCTGCTTCTGGCTCTTCGTCTTCCTCTGTCCCTCTCCCCTGCTCATGTTCTCCCTCTGTCTCAAATTAAAAAAAAAAAAAACAACAAAACTCAAAAGGCATTCTTTAAAATGCAAACAACCCAATTATCTATTGACTGACAAAGGAATAAACAAAATGTGGTGTATTCATGCAGTGGAATATTATTCAGCCAGAAAAAGAAATGAAGTATTGCTACATACCACAACATGGATGACCCTTGAAAATATTATGCTGAATGTAAGCCAGACACAAAAGACCACATGTTATATGATTCCATTTATATGAAATGTCCATAACAGGCAAATCCACAGAGACAGAAAGTCGATTAGTGGTTGCCAAGGGCTGGGTGGAGAAGAAATGGGGATTGACCGGGAACAGGGTTCCTTCTTAAAATGATGAAAATAATCTGGAATTGGAAGTAATTTTTGCAGTCTGAATATACTAAAAACCATTGAATCCTATACTTTAAAATGGTGAGTTTAACAGAGTGTAAACCATATCTCAATGTCTAAAGAAAAAAAAAAACACTCTTTAGCTCAGCATTTCTACTGCCCCTTAAGCCTCTCTGTGCTCAACAGAGGGCCTGCCTCTCAGGACACCCAGTGTGTTAGACTTCAGTGTTGCCCTGTTTATGACATCAAGAGGAAGTGATCTTACAGAAAGATTTAAGCATGCATACCATTTTTATTTCATCACGTTTTAAAGGGGAAAATGTCAAATCAGGATTCCTAGGGTCATCTTTGGCCACTCAGGTGAAGGCAATCCAAAATCCCCATACTGGGACATAAGCAGGTTGTCCAATCATCCTGGGGCTTTTGTTTCTAAAGGTCAATTCTTACTGAGTTACTTCTGTACCTACTAGATGACCAACTGCCAAAATTAAAATATCTATAGCATTTCAAATAGTCCTAAGCATCTGACTAGTGCATTTTGAAAAAGATAAACCGTCAATTCTAATCAAGATTCATTCATCTCATACTACAGAACTGTGCTAGAGTACCAATGGCTGATCACTCAAAATAATGCCTTCTGATCCCAAAATAGTCTTTTGGTACCTTTTTGTTATACCACTATCTGTGTCAATATGTGTGCAGTGCTGGGATCTTTTGTTTGATACCCAAAGCAGAACACTCATTCATAAGTCTGGAAGTAGAATGAATACTGATTCAGTTAACTATCTGCCACTATTGATCCTAGATTGTTATCTTAAACTTCCTTCAAGTCACCTAATGATCCACTTCTAACTGTATTGCAAAAGACTGCTTAACAGGGAAAAGTACTTAGGAAGGCAATGCCTCCAAAATCTATCAACATGAGGTACTATCTGTTCACAAACAATGTTTTAAAAGAAAACTGTAATTCCACAGAGGGTTACCTTGGTCACACCACATGCAGTACATGTGGGAACAACAGGTATAACAGCACCCAGGTAGAGCGATACTGGAGTATAGGTTTGTAG
Organism: Ailurus styani; assembly: GCA_002007465.1. Taxonomy (NCBI): domain Eukaryota; kingdom Metazoa; phylum Chordata; class Mammalia; order Carnivora; family Ailuridae; genus Ailurus; species Ailurus styani. The sequence continues at coordinate 1,933,301 of LNAC01000061.1, read as the reverse complement.
AGCATCTCTAGAACCAGAACTTGGGGGGTGTGTGTGTGTGTGTGTGTGTGTGTGTGTGTGTGTGTGTGTGTGTGTGTGTGTGTGTGTGTGTGTGTGTGTGTGTTGGCAGTTTTAAGGGGAAGAGGAGGCAATAAGGGTGTCCTGCCCTTGTGAGCTCTTTCATTTTCTATAGAATGACACTTTAAACTCCTTTTAAATTTCAAAGAAAGTCATGATAAGGATGACCTTTGAGTTTATAACCTGTAAACCCCAGATAACAAATCTGGGATATTGACCCTTGGCTTCTCTATCATCTTAAGGGTCACAATAATCAACGAGGAATTTCTAGATTCAGACACAAATGATTATAAATCTCTAATAAATGAGTACCACATAGTTTATTGAAGATTATGCATGGGAAGAGAAGCATAAATAAATCTTCAGAAATTACATCCTCTAATAATTACATTATCTGTAAACACAATCATACAAGTGAAGCTATCATTCTACGTTTGCAGGACCTAGATTAATACAGGACATGTTTACAAGAACATGGTACCCTCTACAATATATACCTCTTATAAGAGTGTATTACTCAGTTTAGAAAACTAAGCAGCACAACTCACCTTAATGGTGACCCCAATCTAAAATCCTTGAAGAGTTCAAAGACCCTTTCAGACAATATTTTATTTTCCATCTGTGATTTATCAAAATTACTTATCAGAGGCAAAATGGACATATTGGAGTTGTCTTTTTTCCCCATGTATTATTGTTTGGGGACACTAAAACAGAAGAAGAACTATAGAAACAGAAGCCTAGAAAAGCTACAAATTCTATACTGCTATATAATCATACTGTTTATGGATATACTATGGCAATAAAAAAATATACAAAAACAGACACACTCACACCTAAGATATCTCAAGTACGACAAGGAAGATTCAACTTCCCCATCAAAGAGACTCCTAGGGTATATTTCAAATGTGTTTTCTCAAAATAATTAGTCAAGAACCCATGATTCCCAAACCTGGGCCTGCATTTTCTAAGAAAAATGAAAATCAATGCAATGTTCTATTATGTAACTTTAAAAACACATCCTCTCCTTCCCAATGTTTTTCTACATAAATTTCTGAGCAGCTAAGTAGTTACTCCTACAACTAAAGAGCTTTCAATCTATTATAACCTCATTACTGGAAAAACAGGATACTTGGAAGAAAAAAAGCTAATTCCTCTGCTAAAGGAGAAGCTGGATAAACTTAGTTGTCACTGAGTAGTAAGATTTATGGACTTCCTTTATTTCTGCCTCCCTGACAACCACATTTTTTTGGTACCTAACTAGGCAAGGGATGATAATAAGTAGCTACAGTCATGCTATAATTAAAGATCAAATACCTTAGCTGCTTCAAGAACTCAACATCAGAGTTGCTATTAATAAGCTTGATGAACTCTTCATAAGAAGGAGCATAGGTGTAGGCTCTCTTGTGATGTTCATTCATCTGTTCTCTGCGCTCCAACTGGGCAAGCAGCATCTGGTTAATGTAATCTGGATTACTAAGTAACTCCACTACCGGCTTCAAGACTGTGGGAAGAAGAAGAAAGGTATGAAAAAGGTATGGTCCTTTAAAGGAATTGTTTTTCTTTTACAGAATTGAAACCACATTTGGGAAATGTTTTTAAACTATCCAAATGGGGAAAATACAAACAACTCAAATATTCAAAAATCTGTGTGTGCATGCGCACAGCTCCCTCTGGGTATGCTACCAACTATGGCTACAATCAAGTGGTTGATTTAACAAATGAGTTCAATAATGAAAGAAAGTCATTTCCAACCCAAGCTCCTAACAAAGATATCAAAATTAAGTACACTGATTTTTTCCTTTTATTTATATATTTATTTATTTTTTAATTTATTTTTTTTATTCTTTGCCCCAGGGGTACAGGTCTGTGAATCATCCGGCTTACATCTTTCACCAAAGCACAAACCCTCCCCAATATCCATAACCCATCCACCCTATCCCTACCCTCCCACCCCCCAGTAACCCTCAGTTTGTTTTGTGAGATTAGGAGTCTCTTATGGTTTGTCTCCTTCCCCATCCCATCTTGTTTCCTTATTTTTCCCTCCCTACCACCCACGACCTCAATAGATTTTTGTCTGCCAAATGAAAGTGAACGTTCTCCCAACTGGGGAAAGCAGACCTCAGGGAAGAAGTTGTTAAAAAGTTAAGGACATTGGGGAGGGTTTGTGCTATGGTGAATGCTGTGAAATGTGTAAGCCTGATGATTCGCAGACCTGTATCCCTGGGGCAAATAATACATTATATGTTAATTTAAAAAAAGGTCAATGATACAACTACAAACTCATCCTACTAACTTTAGGTTAAAAAGTTCCCTTTTCGGGGTGTCTGGGGGGCTAAGTGTCAGAATCCCGATTTCAGCTCAGGTCATGATCTCAAGGTCCTGGGATCAAGCCCAGCGGCTTGAGGATTCTCTCCCTCTCCTTTTGCCCGCCCCACCCCGCCACTTCCACACGCACATGCTCACATATACTCTCTTTCTCTAAAATAAATAATCTTAAAAAAAAAAAAAGGTTCCCTTTTCTGGGGCACCTGGGTGGCTCAGCTGGTTAGGCAACCAGCTCTTGAGCTCAGCTCAATTGTTGATCTCAGGGTCGTAAAGCCAAAAAAAAAAAAAAAAAATTCCCTCTTCTCTATGTTTGGTATCAGCTAATGACCACAGATAATAAATGAGACAATCAATCAATGCATATCAAATGCAATGTTATTTGAGATTTTGAGGTAAGAGAAATTTCTTTTAGGTCATATTTTCTTCCATTTTCATATTGTGGCCAAGTATCTCCTTCATTATACTTCCTTTAGTAATTACATTATATTGTGGTACATTTCCTTTTTTATTTATTCTAAGTTCACAAAATTACACATAGGCATGATCAATGAATCTTCTATCTTAAAAGTATTTTAAATAAATGCCAACTAGAGTTTGATTACAGATATTCTCTCATTGATGTATGTATTATTGACCTGGATAATTCAAAAGCTATCCCAAATGGATGCTTCCCTGTGAAGAACATAAGGACTCATTATCCTGTGTCAAAATAAACAACAGGATGGATTGTGCATTTGGCAACATGTTACATAAAAAACTTGTTTATCGTGGATGGCCAAATAATGCCATCTTTGAATGACACTTCACGTTTGAAAATCTGAAAATATCTTAGCTCCCACATGTCCCGTGATATAACAAGGTCCTCATAGGTATATGTAAAGTGTTATCACATAAGTATGTAGCAATTTGTTTGCATAATCATCACGTTAGTAATATGAATTATTTATAAAAGTCTACCTTTTGTTGTGAGTATTTCTGCAAGCATTATACGTAAGCTGAGAGACTGGACATCTTTTGAGGGAAGGAGACAGAACACCAGAACCCGAGAACATGTCTGTAGGAATTTCACTTCATCATATGAGTTCCTCAAGCATGTATGTAACACAAAAGGCCTTGGTTGTTCTTCGTGTCTAAAAGAAATTAATGAAGAGGGAAGAGAAAGGAAAGAAATTTCTGGAAACAATTCGGTTATATATCATGAAGTATAAAATATCTCAAATGGACAATACATTAGTTTTAATAATTGTGTCCACTGCTCAAAAACGTCAATAGCTAATAATTTTCTCAATCACAGGCTAATTTAGAAAAATGTTAAGGCATGCTCTTTCAGGATTTCAAACCTTATGTAGCATCAACAATTACACATAACTCCCGAATCACAGCAATAATCCAGAAAAGTATGAGTGTTTCTTTAACTAGACTATTTTTAAGTCTCCTAGATGTCCTCGTAAATGTGATCTACCATTTCATTTTTCAAAAAAAAAAAAATCTAAGAAAATATAACCAGGGTCACTAGCCAGCTTTCCTGACTAGGTAATCATGGGATAAAAATGCTATGGGTTTTCTACTAAGGAGAGGGTCCATGACTTACCTGGTACTACATAAATTGATGGCAAATTGCCTTCTGTGAGGTTCCGAAGTATTTTCTAAACAGTCTTGCCAACCACGGTCACAGGCTTCACTATCAGCACTGACCCTATCTTTATCCCAGGACCATTAATTTGGAGGATCTGAGTGAAGAGGAGTAGAAAGTAGAACTTTCTATATATCCTTTTCCCACAGAACCTTGAAGGTAGTAGTTCAAGAAAGACAGGGAAATTCATTTTTGTAACACCTTCTAGATAAGACGGAACATTTATGAACTCCTTATGTTAACTAGGGGCCAATCCTGGGGAAGGACTGACACTACGCAGAACAGGAGGAATCACACCAGGTGCTACACAGCAATGAAACAAATGCATCTTGGTGCCTTTTACAGAGCACCTCCAGAGTGTTGACTGCAATTTCTTTCTGCACTGGAGAATGAAGACTAGTTTCCAGAGTAGGTACTCTAAAAAAGGAAGATTTCCTCTTTGTCTTCTACGACAAGCAAGAAAAAGTCAATACTAATGTGAAAGCCAACAAAATGAACAGATTTTAAGAGTAACCCTTTACACATATACTGATAATATGTTGACTTTTTAAAAAATGGCATCTTCAGGGGTGCCTGGCTGGCTCAGTTGGTAGAACATGGGACTCTTGATTTGGGGGGCATGAGTTGAGGCCATTAGGGGTAGAGTTTACTTAAAAAAAATAAAAAATAAGTAAATTTAAAATGGCATCTTCAATTATTTGAAATTCTAGCTACGTTGCCAGTTAGAGATGACCTTTTAATATAGTAAGATCTAGATGTTACTCTTGTCCCTCAAGCACTTTTAGGATAAAACTTTAAAATATGTATTTGGTTAACAATCATTGGGGAAAGTTGGCCCCAAAAAACTAACGACAGAAGCTCCTTTCTATAATATCAAAATCCCTCTCAAAGTATACACAATCCTTTCTCTGTTCCAATAGAAGGCAGATCAAAGGAGACTGGCCAACAGACTTCTACAAGTTCATCTCCCTCCTAGAACTGAATTGGGGAAAAACTTTCTGAGTGGGCATAAAAGGCCAGATATCTGGTCAAATGAGCTCCATCTAAGGAAAAAGGAGAGGCCAATGCTTCCCTGGAATCCTTCTGCTCACTCCAAGCAGGATATTCCTACGATGGCTTCTAGTTCATGGGCATCAAGTACTGCTTCAGAACCCAAGAAAAGATCCCGAGGCACATGGCTGCTTCTGGATCATGATGTGTCCGCGCACCCCAGGCAGCAGCCTCCTTCTACTGGTGTGGATGGGTCATTTCTTTACTATTTGCATCTGGGTTCTCCTTCCTTGTGTGAGCAAAAGGACATTCACCTTTTGTAAATTTCACACGTACAACCAGACTTAATCTTCCCACCTACCTACACTGAGAAGCAAGTAACATTAGCATTTCAGAGATGAGAAAACTGAGGATCTGAGTGGTTATGCAAACAGTCCAAAGTCTGAGGTAATAAACAGTAGAAATAACTCTTCTGTTCTGCCTGACTCTCAAGTCCAGACTCTATGCTATTCCGTAATCAAAGATCGCAAAGATGAACAGGGTGAAAAATTCAGAGATAAAGACAGAATATATAAATAAAAAACATTTCTCCCCTTAAACGGCATGACTGTACTTGACTAGTACATCAAACACAAAGAGACTGTAAGAAGGAGACTTGTGAAATTAAAGATGCTACTGATTAAACAGCATAAAAGGAACCAGTTTTAGATTTTCCTGAACCATACTGGAACGAGACAGATGGGACAAAGGAAGAGGAAGCAGAGGCAAGACTTAAATGTGATCTGGACTGGGCTTAAAGCAGCAACAGAATGTCGGCCTGGAAATAAACACGAAGGGACTGAAAATCTGCCCCCACACAACTGCCTAACAGTCAACCAGCGAATGTGTTGCTTTGATTAATGCAATTTATTATTCTCTTGTCTGACAGCGACCAATTCAATTGTGTGCTTCCCAGGCTGCCAAAGTCATTTTGCAGCCAATAGATATCCGCTTACCAGTGGAGATTTCTAGGACGAGGGCACTATTTACCTGGGTAGGCAAGTATAGACACAGTCACCAAACCTAGACACATTGTCTACCAGTCTCAATGTGCGATTTGTAGATAATAATGCATAATCAGATATTAGTTCTCTAGGGTTCACTTCTAGGGCATGATCATCTATATGCAAAACACCAGTAACCTACTGGCACTTCTTCAAACATCCACAATCCCAGAGTACAGTGGTAGATTTTTTTTCTTTAATAAGAATTATCAACTAGAGCTTCTAGGCATAGCTCAGATATCAACAAAATAAATCTACCGTTGGTATAAGAAAACTAGAAGCCCAGAGGGAAGGCATTTCTAAAATGGAATCAATTCTCTGTTTCTATTACTGTGATGCTTTACCCATAATATCTTTATATTAGTCACAAAGGCAGTAATTTCAGAAGCTGGTAGATGTCTCCATGAAAAATATATGTTCATGTTCAAATTAGATCATCATAAAAATACTAAATTTCTCTAACCACTTGCTCTTCCCCCAATCCTAAATCCATCAATCTTCTCACTGGAATAAAACATGGATTTAAAATACTGTCCTTCATTGAACCATAATTTAAATACTTTAAAATGAGCTTCCACTGAGTTCAAACAAGTCTTGGACAGTATCTGGCAGGCAGAAGTCAGGAGCACTTTATACAACAGATACCATAGCAAACCAGCCGGAGCTCCTAGGGACTGCTGAACACTTGAAAGGAGTGGCGGAAACTCTTGAGATGCCAGCGGTGTGACCCAAGAGTTCTCATCCTCCCACTTTCCTTGTTAGTTCACATACTCCCTGGAAGTTGCTTTCTCTACCAACAGCAATTTTCAAAGGGTGGTCTGAGGACCCTGCTGTGCGATACAAAATGTCATCTGTCTCTTTCACTCCTGTTCTCACAAACACAGTGGAGTTTCCAGAGGCTACTTAATGTGTGCTAACACCATCACTCTAGTGCCTAATGGGAAGTGGATTGTGTATTTGTGCACTTTAAAAGTGCCTTGGTTTTAATAGCTGACATGGTAAATACCAACAGTATAGCAAGAGGTGAGGTGGTATACGTTTAACCACTGGCTCCCCGAGGAGAAAAACATCTCTGACTTGTAGCATTTGCCCATTGCACAGTGTAAATACTCTCACCGTGGCTGATGACAAGCTAGCAAGGTGATATCCCTGATCTCAAAGTAGGGAAGGGATGTGCACAGTCAGCTCTTGCAAACCAGTACAAGCTGGTTCCAGCACCCCATGAAATAGAACCCAGGAGATAGAACCCACATAAACAAAGTGCTTTTGAGGGTACCTGGCTGGGTCAGAAGAACATGCAACTCTTGATCTCGGGATTGTGAGTTTAAGCCCTACGTTGGGTGTACAGATTACTTAAAAATAAAATCTTAAAAATAAAAGTGCTTTTAGGTTTTCAATAACGTTAAGAGTATCTAAGAGGGATCCTGAGACAAAAAAAAAATCTGAGAACCACTGCACTATAGTAATTTTTTTCAAATCATGGGTTGTGACCCACAAGGAGTAAAGTAAAATATAGTTCATCTCAAACATAATTTTTAAAAATATTTTAACACAAAAATATCAATTGTCACAGGTAATAAGAGTATTGTTTTATGAAACTGGGTCATGGTACAAAATGTATTTCTTACTATGGGTTACAGTTTTTTAAAAATGCAAAATATTGGGGACAGCAAACTGGAAAATGTTAGGTATATGATGGCTCTGTACATTTTGACCTCATAAGCCTGTCTGACACAGACTTTGGGAGAGAGAACCATTCACGGAAAGAGGCAATGTAGCCATGAATGGGGAGCTGATCCACGGGACATTTAGCAACTAGGCCCCACTGAGCAACAGCACAGGGTGGAACAGGCTTCTCAGAAGAGAAAAGGAGGTACCACATGCCCAATAAGGATGCCAGTGTTTACTCATCCTCATTTGTATTTTTCAGATACTCCTTCTCTTCCCTGAAAGTAGAGGTGGAATACTGTCAGTGAGAATAGGCCACATAAAATGTAAGGAGCCCCCTCCTACTGAGTTCATATCCAAACAGGCAGAAGGCTACTCCTCTCCTGCAGTAAGACAACTTTTACATCCAAGTTACAAGTCCTGTAATTAAGCATTCTCACACTCATTCAGGAGTAGGACATACAATTAGGATCCTACCAGCAAACCTCTGGACATAAGGGTTTGTTACGAGCACAGAAATGGCCTTGAAGTCTTCCTTCCAAAGGCAGAATCACCTCATAGGTACAAATCTTGCCAGTGGAATAGTACAAAGAGCCAACGAGCCTAAATATTCACCATTTTCACACTGAAACATTTCTAATTACAGCGCACAAACTCCAATATTGAGTTCCTTTTAAAAATCAATTTTCAGGATATTGTAATGCAAGAGGGTTCTCAACACAGGCTCAAAAAAGAAACATGAATTCTAAACCTTTCTAAAAATTAACTCATGGACACTTTACAATATAAAACACTATATTTAAATTTTCTACTTCTAGGTACTCATGATTCTATAAACAAGTTCATGACAGTGCTGGCTTAGTAAAATTAACTTCATTGTTAAAGTTTCTCACAAAATTAAAGAAGTAAATAAAGGGGTTTTCTATTAGAGAGTTAAAAAAATCTATCAGAACAGTATAATTGTTCTCCCTCAATATATCTGTATTTCAAGCTAAATAGCAGCAAGAGGCAGAAAATTCTAGAGTTTTATCTTGACTTTGACCCCTTTCTGTATACGAAAAATATTTTAATGTAGAAAAAAGGTGGGGGAGATTGTTCATGTTAGAATAGTTACCTGGCATTCGCAGCTTTCAGGTCACAGAAATGAGTGAGTAAAGTTCTTACAACATCATTGCAGACGACTTTAACCACATCCACATGGCTCAGCCTGTGACGCAGCTGTCTGGCAATTTCCCAAAAGTCTTCCAAGAGCAGATGGTAAAGCTGTCCCTCATCTCTGCTGAGATTTCCATACCAGGACAGAACGTAATCTCTATAACTATAGTCAAACACTACCAGGAATAAACAAAGCAATGAGTAAAACTTAGACGAAAGAAGCATATACCATGACCACATTTCTACTGGAAGTCGACAACCTACTATTTAATATTCACCGTTTAAAATATAAAGAGAATAGATAACACAAGGGAAGACATAATCTTTCCTAGAATATTTCAAAATAAAAAGATTCTCATCTAACTAAAATTCTGGGAGTGTGGTGACCACATGTCCTGAATTTTTGTGAACAGGGCAATTTTTTAATATTCTATCCTCAGGCCAAACTATCTAAATTTATCAAAAAAACAGAGAGTTTGACACAGGGGCAACACACTTATCGAGTCTTCCAGTCATCAATTTATTGCCTCTCACTTTCAAATTCACCCTTTTTTGCCCTGCTTTATGATACTGGAGATGGCCCATGTATACATTTCTTTGCCAACCCATACCATGTTAGAGTTTGTCAGGAGAGGATGCTGGAGAAACTGTGGAGGAGGAAGGGGCTTCTTCTCGTTTGGTTCCTGTGTGTTCTCTGACTGCTCATGCGGTGGGCAGGGGGCAACCACACGTGGGGCACCAGATGGCCTCACTCCCAGCAGATTCCAATGGCACTCAGAGGGCAGCTGCCCAGAGAAGTCTGCTAGTACCCTGGGGGTGGTTTCCCGTAGCCTGAGATATCTCCCCCAAACTTCTCCACCATTACATGGGCCACAGCTGTGCCCTCTCTGGCGAGGTCTGGATCTCAGCTCTGGGGTGAAAAAGGAACCCACTTCCAAATGTATCACTCCCTAAAGTGCTCTGTCTCAGTCCTAGGAGTAGTGATTGCTCCCATTATCTGCTCTTCCTATATTCTTTGGAGTCCTCTTTATTCCTCAGTAGTCAAGTCCTTCTGCAAGTTAATCATTCCTTATATTAAACTTTCTTGTTCAAGTACTATGTGGTTTCTGTCTCTTAATGAGACCCCAACTAATGCAGGAAGAATCCCTTAAGTCAGCTATCACACCAGGCTCAACATCTGTGGCTGACAATCTTCTTTGGAAGATTTTTAATATCTCTTTTCTTAATTCTGTATCAATTTTATGCCTTGGCAATAAAAACCCTTAGCTCTAGGCCAGTGCTGTCCAACAGAAATATGAGAGTCACATATGTAATCTTAAGTGTGTAGTAGCCACATTAAAAAAAGGAAAAAGAAACAGGTTAAATTAATAACATTTTTCAACTAATATATCCAAAACACTATGACTTCAATACATAATCAATACTATCAATTAATGAAATTCTTTTTCCATGCTAAGTCGTCACCATCTGGTATATATTTCATACTTTCAGCACATCTTAATTTGGACTAGCCGCATTACTCAATCGCTACTTGTACACAGGTGTTCTCTGTTGCTCAGGGCAGCTCAAGTCCACATAGAAGATGAAGATTGAGAAATAAGAATGTTACTGGACTTAAGTCATGATTTCCCCATGGGAGAAAAACACATCCTTTCAGCATAAGGATACCTGTACTATTCTTTAATCACTGCTTATTTCTCAAGGTTTTCTATTTCCTTCTTCAAATACCACTTGATTTGGCTTAATTTTGATATGATCATACATCATCTCAGATTGTCTATCCTCTTGCTTTGCTTTGTCCCCAGGAATCCTGTGGAACAAAATGTAACTTGGGATCCTGGACACACCTGGCCTACAAATGTCTATCTAACCCATAATTATTTCTCAAAATAATTCTGTAGGTCAGGATTTGGTGCTCATTTTACTCATCTTGGCTGCTCCACACCAATTTTAAATGGGCTTGGAGGGGGGAGATGGGAAGGTGAAAATAAGGAGGTCATATTTCTTAGAAAGCTGGATAGCAAATGGAACCTCCAGCCCAGAGTTCATCCTGTGTAAGGATTCCATATATGTGCAAAGCCCACAAATCAAGGAAGGCACCATTCTTGTTTTAATATTCTGTGATGGCTTTTTCCCCCCCTCAGAATATCAACTATGGAAGTGTATCCAACGCTTTTCCACATTTCCAGAATTTCTCCATTACAGCTTTAAAGTAATTCACAAAATGGCATCTTAAATCCCATAGGTCAAAAACATACATAAAGCACCAAGAATTTTGTTCACAGACATATATGTACAAAGGTTTAGCTAAATCCTCAAAGTGATTCCACTGGCCTCAGTAGTGGGATAAGATACTTAAAACAGTTTAAGCCTCATAGCAGAGAACCATTATACCAAAGACTAAGGGGCATTGAAAAGAAAGAAAGAAAAAAAAGATGAACTCAATCGTTCATTTTTCATTCAATAAGCATTTAATTCTGGTATGTAAGGCTCCCAGTATATAAGGTAGAATAGATATCCACTGGACAAAAAAGGCAAAACAAAAGCAAAACCAACAAATAAATCATCTCCTAAACGTTTTGGCTTTTTTCTGCTCACTTCCAGATATTAATCTGAATAAATGGTTGTGTTTTCTAGATTTTCCAAAAAGTAGCCACATCTCATTCCTAATTGGACTATTCCAATTAGGAGAAAGCAGAAATGGTTTCTGACCTGGATATTTAAGAAATTGGGGCAAAAACAAGAATAGACTAATCCCATAATCTCACTTATTGGCAACAAATAGATCACGGTTCCTACATAGTAACTGAGTTACATCCTCTCAAGAAATTGAGGTCCAAGAAGTGAAATAACTGCTCAAAGTCAAATAGGTGCTAAAGCCAAGTGTCCTAATTGAGAGTCACTCTTCTTACTCAGCACATGAAGGTCGTGCATGAAGGTGGAACAAGTCACATGAGTAAAAGACATGAGAAATCTGAAATAGCGTCCTTCTCTATTGGACATCCAGCTTGCTTAAAACATTTATATGAAAAAATATGCAAATGGCTATACTTTAAAAAATTGCCCTAGAAAGCACTAATAGGACCAATGGGTGGAAGTCATAAGAAACTGTTTTTTTCGGTTCGACATAAGGAGGAACTGAATAAAAACATTAAAGCTATCCAAGATTCACAGTAGATGGTGAATATTCTATCATGAGAAACTTTTGAACAAGCTTGCTATGCAGCGGACAAGGATGACCTAGAAAAAAATTACTTCCTGAGATGGAGGGCTGAATTATATAATCTCCACAGACCCTCGTCTACAAAGCTTTATATCCTTCTTCTGGTAAGAGCCACCCTGATAACAAAGCACGGCTAATTTGTACATTTGCAATTCTTTCTCCCTTACTCTTTTATTAAACAAAGTTGTCATACCACAGAATTTTTAGCTAATAGCAAATAAATCTACAACCCGAAACGTTTGGGAAATAGAAGCATTTTTCTTTTCATTAAAATTTAGTTTCAAATTATAGAAGGAAATTAAAAGCAATTATAAGAGACTTAATATCTTTAAAAAAAGATTTTCTTAGCATGCTAAAGGATTTATGTGAAGGACATATTCATCCACATAATTTCCCATTACACTTGTTTACCACACACTGCATATGCTAATTAATACAGCTCTAAAATACTCCTCTGATAGTACATTTTTATTAGGAATTGATACAAATGAATAGTGGTAAAAATCTCAACTCAGTGGTGCCTGGGTGACTCAGTCAGTTAAGTGTCTGCCTTCGGCTCAGGTAGTGATGTCAGGGTCCTGGGATCCAGCCCTGCATCCCACCCCCTGCTCAGCGGGGAGCCTGCTTCTCCCTCTCCTCTGCCTGCTGCTCTGCCTACTTGTGTTCATACTCATGCGTGCGCTCTCTCTTTGTGTCAAATAAAATCTTCAAAAAAAAGATCTCAACTAAGTAATAGAAGATATACCTGGAACTAACAAATCACTATCAACAGCTTATCAGTACACCTTTAAGCTAAGTATTATAAAAATATAGCAAATATAAAAAGTATGAAATAAGGGGAATTGGCTGGCTCAGTCTGTAAAGCACGTGACTCTTGATCTCAGGTCATGAGTCTGAGCTCCATGTCAGGCCAAAAAAAAAAAAAAAAAAGAAGAAGAAAAGAAAAGTATGAAACAAAGCCATGATTCTAAGTATATATTACCTAGCTACATACACTCATTTGTACACAAGTATATACATATACTCATTTATATACAAGTACACATATGAACAAAATATTTTCAAATGTACCCTATGGATCAATTTGAAAAGACACAGAAATTCATGATAAAATTATTTTATGGTCTCTACTAAGAGATAAGCAGAAATAATATAACAAACCAAATAAGAAATGAAAGAACACTTATCCTCATTGCCAAGCAGAGTTTTTCTTCTAAACACATAATAGCAGCCAACAAAAATTCAAGTGCTATTATCAAACCTATTTTCTAGACTACTCTCAAAGAAATAAGCAGGTAAAAAGGAATCACTGCAGATTACAGAGAATGGAATAACATGTTTGAAACTTTAATTTTAGTAGGATTAATGTAAAAAGAGGATTTAGGGTAACAAAGTATGAAAAAACTAGAAGTGAAGAGACTAATTTAAAGACCACCATGTTAGTCCAGATAATGTGATGTTAGGTAACCTCTACCTATGCATTTTCAGAATAAAGAAGGACTCAAACTAAGGAAACAGTATAAGAGAAAGAGCTCCATGAGAGCCATTCTTCTACCTCTGCCTTTCCCCCCCCACCAAGCAATTCAAGATACAGTCCTCCCTGCCCAAGAGGAAAGGCCACCGGGGTCATAAACGTCCATGGCCTGAGTCCCTTGGAACAAAGAAAGTTGGCTCATTCAACTAGGAACTGGATTAATGGTAATAAGGACAACCATAATTCCATTGTCCATATAGACGGCACTCTGCAGTTTGCAAAGGCTTTAAAATGCAATTAGTAATTACTATCCATGTGTGGAAAGAAAGCCAACTACTGGGAAATATTTGGGGTTTTTAGTTTATGTCACTGATTGAGGTGTTCATTGAGTCAACAAAAAAATGTATACATATTTCACACTTCTGGGTAGAGTCATGAACTAGAAGAGTTGAGCCTAAATGAGGTTAGGGGTGAGAGTGGAAGGTGGGAGAGTCATGGTCTTTCAAGTGTAGGCTCTGCTTCCTCTCTGTCAGCATTTAACTCTCACAGTCAAACATCTTCTGGAAACAGCCACAGACAACCTAGTTAAGGGGATCACCACATCAGGTTCCCCTTATTTAGGACAAGTTCCAAAGAAACTGAAAGTTCTGTTATACTTGGACTATGACCTTGTAATTTCTTCTGTTATCATGATTGTTCAAATTATGGCTTTTTGAATAACCTGGACACTTTATTTTATAGACAAATTTACCCCTGAAATTCAGAAAAGTATTAAGAGACAATCAAAACTAACATAAATACGTTCATCTGGAAATGTACATGTAATATTAATTGCATTTGTGAAGGACACCCCAAAAAGTAATGGAGTAATGGTATTTATAAGACATTTGGACAGCATCTTACAAGTCAAAGTGCAGAGGTCAGTATCCTCAATGCATTGAAAAGGGTAAGATTACAAAGAACTGTATTTTCAATTCAAGAATTTAAATTGAAAGTTCTCCTGAGGAAATTAGCAAGTACTCATCACTGAACTATATTCTCTGGTCTGCAGTAGTAAGGTAATTCAGGGTAACCTAGTAAAAATTAGGCTACAGATCTGAGATTTCACACTCATAACGATTTTCAAAAGTATCTGTCAGTCTTCCTGGGAATGTAACTTTAGGAGAAACTTTTGAGAGCATCTGATTTAGAAAGGTGGCTGTTTTAACTCCGCAGACATATCGTTCATTCATACCACATATGAACCCCTAAAACACAGTTTTTACATTTAAAACTGGCTAACAAAGCACAGCAATAATATACTTCAGTCACCTTCCCTAGGTATGTCATTCAACTTCCAGCATTTTTAGCTTTAGTAATTTTTTTTAAAGATTTTATTTTTAAGTAATTTCTACATACAACAGGGAACGCAAATTCACAACCCCGAAACCAAGAGTTGCATGCTCAACCAACTGAACCAGCCAGGCACACCTCATAGCTTTAATAATTCTTATTGCTTCACAGGAAGCCAAAATGTATTATTTTAAGTTGCACTCTTAAATATTACTTCTTTGTAATTCAATCTATCAAGATTTAAGACCAAGTCCTAATTTATATTGAGCTACAACACAAGCATACTCTAGTAACAACAGAAGACCCACCCATGAACATGTATACATGCATATACACACACAAACCTTGTTATTTCACTCAACTCTTTGAATAAATCTGTTTTTAAAACACATATTCTAAAGGGAGTAAGACAAATATATAAAGGTAAGATGGAATAATTATGTTATCTACTTCAAACTAACTTTAGGGGGAAATTTTAAGTTGCTTATAAGCACTTCATATCAAGTGAACTCAAGTTACTGCAGCCTTAACAAGTGTACCTGCTATTAAATTTTGCAAGCATACCAAGAGACCCTCAAATTTATCAATACAAGTCTACTATAGCTAGCTAATAACATTCGGAATTTCAATTAAATATACTGGTGCCGGGGCTTAGAAATGCAAATTAAGATACTCCAGAAATGCCTGTTATAATCACAAGAGGTTTTCTAAATACTTATGAAACCTCTTAACTTTCTCAACATGTATTTCTAGATTCTAATTCTTCATTAAATTAAATGTCCAAAAATTTTTAGAAGACAATTTTGGCTTTAGTTTGTTGTTGTTTTTAATGACTGCCAGATGCATTTATTTTACTCTCATAACCAACTTTATAGCAGCATTTTGTCTTCTTTTGGTAGATGATATAATATTCAACTTCACTGAAAATCATTTTGCTTAAAACAAGAGGAAATTGTAAACATTGAGAATATAGTCAAAAGGGGTGCCTGAGTGGCTCAGTGGGTTAAGCCTCTGCCTTCGGCTCAGGTCATGATCCCAGGGTCCTGGGATCGAGCCCCACATCAGGCTCCCTGCTCAGCCAGGAGCCTGCTTCCTCCTCTCTCTCTGCCTGCCTCTCTGCCTACTTGTGATCTCTCTCTGTCAAATAAATAAATAAAATCTTAAAAAAAAAAAGAATACAGTAAAAAAAAAAATACCAAGGAAAACAATTATTGTACAAAGTGTAATTAACTAAAGCTCTTACCCAAAGGATTTGGATAATACCACGCTTTCAAAATAAATCATCGCACAGAAATTAGCCTGAGGATAATGTGGTTTGGGGTTTTTTTTGTTCTGTTTGAGTTTTTGTCAACCAGGCTTCAATCTTTATCTTTTTTTTTTCCATAAACATTTCTGAAACAAGTTGGTCCATAGTAAGTTAACATGCTATGTCAATTGCAGAGCAACTTTACAGGCTTAAAAAAATAAAGAGATACCCATGTTCATAGCAGCACATTCACTATAAACAAAAGATGAAAGCAACCCAGTTATCCATCAATGGATGAATGGATAAAGAAAATGTGGTGATAGGAGGCACCTGGCTGGCTCAGTTAGTACAGCATGTGACTTTTGATCATGGGGTTGTACATCAAAACCCCACATTGGGTGGTGAGCTTACTTAAAGAAATAAAAGAAATATTTTTTTTGATGTGGTTATATACATAAAATGGAATATTAGTCGACCTCAAAAAGGAAGGAAATTCTGACATATCCTACAAACGTGGATTAACCTCGAGAACACTATGTTAAGTCAATATGCTAAAGACAAAAGGACAAATACTATATGATCTCATTTATATGTAGTACCTAGAGTTGAGTTCATGGAGATAGAAAGTATAATGGTGAATACCAGGATCTGGGGGGAGGGAGGAGTAGGTATTATGGTTTAATAGGTACAGATTTTCAATCTTGTGAGATGAAAAGAGTTCTAAAGACATTACATAGGAATGAAAATGTACTTAACACTACTGAACAGTACACTTAAAATGGTAAATTTTACATTATGGGTATTTTACCACAATTAAAAGAAAAAGAAGAGTTCCAATTCCAGGGATGGTGGAATAGCTTATATCAGACTAACCTTCCTACAGAAAACCATTAGGAACTCTAGAAAAAAATATTAAAGAACTATTTAAAGGCACTGGAGAGAGGGGTGTCAGGTTAAGCATCTGCCTTTGGCTCAGATCATGATCCCAGGGTCCTGGGATAAAGCCCCACATTGGGCTCCCTGCTCAGTGGGGAGCCTGCCTCTCCTTCTGCTGCTCCCCTTGCTTGTGCTCTCTGTCTGTCCCTCTCTCTGTCACACAAATAAAGAAAATATTTTAAATTAAAAAAAATTTAAATGAATACATAAAGGCACTGGAGAGCAGAATGAGAAAAACTGAAGGGAAAATCTACCCTAGACAGAAGGGACTAGCACTGGTACCAACCACATTTATGTAACTTTCCCCTAAAGTACTCAATGGTCTTAGAGGCACAAGGAAGTTCAAATTTAGACTGAACATCTGTATTTTTTTTAATATAAGATATCAGAAAACAGAGTTAGGAACTGCCAAAGCAGCTAAAAATAACAGCAGGAAATACAAATAAGATGGAGCCACAAAATCTGGATTACAAACCCTCAAACCCTGACTCTGCCTTACACATGTATGGAAATAAGACTGCAAGGAGACCAGCTCAGAGCAACACCTGGAAGATTGGAAGAGCTGAACAGATTCTCTGACCGCTGTCCAACACAGAGAGACAGGGTCTGGAGCTGGAGTCCTGCCCTGTTACAGGTGTGACCACGGACTTTCCATTGAAACTGTGTAAGGAACATGAAGTAGATGACTTCAGCCTATGTCCCAGGACTGAGGGATTCACCTTAGACTAAGGACAAAATCCAAGCAGACCTGCCCTAAAAATATGTGTAAAACCAAGTATCCTCAAGGTGAACAGTCAAAAATAAAGCTGGAGACTAGACCAAAAATGAACATTCTCCAGAGGAAGATAACAGAAAACTAGAATGTCTAGAAAGTAGCATCTGCATTGTTCAGGATACAATGAAAAATAAAGAAATCGGGGCACCTGGGTTGCTCAGTGGGTTAAAGCCTCTGCCTTCGGCTCAGGTCATGATCTCAGGGTCCTGGGATCGAGCCCCACATCGGCTCTCTGCTCACCAGGGAGACTGCTTCCTCCTCTCTCTCTGCCTGCCTCTCTGCCTACTTGTAATCTCTCTCTCTCTCTGTCAAATAAATAATAATAAAAATCTTTTTTAAAAAAATAAAGAAAATGAAAAAGAAGAAGAAAACCAAGAAACTAAGAAAAAAAAAGAAAAAAGAAAAAAAAAGTAACACACACTTAAGAGAAAAACCAATGGATAGAAATCAACTCTAGGATGGCCAAGATTTTGAACTTTGCATACAGAGACTTTAAAGCAACTATATAAATATATTCAAGGAATTAAAGATAAAGATAGTTGTAATAAATGACAAATGGGGAAATCTCAGCAGATAACTAAATAGAAATTCTAGACAGGGGATGTCTGGGTGGCTCAGTTGGTTAAGCATTTGCCTTCAGCTCAGGTCATGATCCCAGGGTCCTGAGATCAAGTCCTGCATCAGGCTCCTTGCTCAGCAGGAAGCCTGCTTCTCCCTTTGCCTGCTGCTCCCCCTGCTTGTGCTCTCTCTCTCTCTGACAAATAAATAAATAAAATCTTAAGAAAAAAAATTCTAGACAGGAGAAGTATGATATTCGAAATTTAAAAATTCACTAGATACACTTAACTGTAGATTAAAAACAATAGAAAAACAGTCAGTGAACTTGAAGACAGATGAATAAAAATTATCCTATCTAGTGAACAGAAAGAAAAAAGAATTAGTATTAGACATCATCGAAATAAAAACTTCTGCTCAAAGACAACATTAAAAAAATAAAAGGGAATTTACAAACTAGGAGAAATTATTCACTGTATCTATATATAACAAAGGATGTGAATCCAGAATCTTTAAAAACATTCCTACAAATAAATTGTAAGTTAAATAAATTTTAAAAAGAAAGACTTAACCAGACACATCACAAATGAAGATATAGAAATGGTCAATAATCAAATGAAAGTATCCTCACCATCCTTAATTGCCACAGATACGCAATTTAAGGTCCCAGTAAGATCCTGTTTTACAGTTATCAGAACAGTTAAAATAGAACGAATGACAACAGTAAATATTGGCAATAACATAAAACAATTGGAATGGTCATACCCACTGAGAGTCTAAATAAAGACATCATCACTTTACAATATTACTTGTCAATTTCTCATGAAGTTAAACACACAATTTACCTTAGGTCTGGTAATTCTACTTCTTGGAATTTGTCCACAACACATGAAAACATATATCCACAAAAATGCCTGTTTATAGCAACTTTATCTAGTATTTCAAAAAATTAGAAACAAACCAAATGTCCAAAAAAGAAAGGATAAATATGTTGTGACACAGTCATATTAGTAAAAAGGAATACTACTCAATAGTAATAACAAAAAATGAACTGATACAAACAACTGATAAATCATAAAAACATGCTGGGAAAAGAAGGCTGGCATAAAAGAATAATACATCCTGTATGATTCCACTTCTACAAGGTTTAAGAACAGGCAAAACTAATCTATAATGATGAAATTAGAACAAGGGAAGGTGAGTTTGATTAGAGGGGGTCAGAAGGCAAAGTTTCTGTAATGATACAAATGTTCTTTAGTTTCATTGGGGCGCTTGTTACATAGTTTTACACATTTATAAAAATTACTAAATTATATGTACACTTAAGATTTGTGCATTTCAAAATATGTAAATTTTACCTCAATAAAAGCAATTATTTTTAAACCATGATTTTGAAATTATGAATAAAAATTATTGGATTTTAAATTTGGCTTTTATCAAAGTCACCATACTTTACTAATAGAAATATTTTTAAAGTTTAATTAGTCCCAAAGTCCTAAAATTCTACGAATCCACACAATTTCAGACTGTTTCTGTACTTACATAGTACTCATCTTCAAATTTTAATACAGTGATTTCTGTGAACTATGGAAGTAAACATACTTGCTATGTACTTAACACATATTCAGTTCTCTCAACTTCATACCTAACACCCCATATTCACTTGGAAAACTCAGACGTTTTTTCTGCACTTACAACTGAAATTGTGTTTCTAGAAATTTGATTTTAAAAATATTATTTGAACTTTAATTTGATCTCAAAATATATCTTTTCAACTTTAGTATTTCTAATTACACCTGATTTCCACTTCTGCATGTAACAATACCATGCCCTCCCAACTTACCTTCAACCTAGCTCAATACCAGTTCTACTGACATGTCCTTCATTAAGAAGGCTGCCCAAGTTGGGCGCCCGGATGGCTTAGTGGATTAAAGCCTCTGCCTTCAGCTCAGGTTATGATCTCAGGGTCCTGGGATCGAGCCCTGCATCGGTCTCTCTGCTCAGTGGGGAGCCTCCTTCCTCCTCCTCTCTCTGCCTGCCTCTCGGTCTACTTGTGATATCTCTCTCTCTCTCTCTCTCTCTCTCTCTCTGTGTCAAATAAATTTTTTTTTTAAATCTTAAAATAAAATTTAAAAAAAGAGAGAAGACTGCCCACTATACCCCTTAACTTGTTTAACTCATTTGTCAATGAATGAGCCTGAGTGAACTCATCCCCAACACACCTTCTCTAGGTTATGTCTAAAAGAAAAAATATTTCCTAATACCTATTTTAGGTGACATAGAACAGATCCTTGTTTCATACGGTGGAACTAGCTCCACATGGCTGGTTAGCTTCATGTGACCTGGAAATCCTACTCAATATTTAAATCCCACCCATTCAACTAAAATATGGATGTATGTATTCAGTCATCATAAAAATTCCTAATGCTACACACAGACAAGGATAGATAAATCTGTTAAAGATTATAATTTTCCCTTCAGAACATAATGAATTGCTTTACATGGTAATGAAATGCTCTCATTTAATCCTTACCTTCTTTTAGAGCTTTGTCCATATTATGAGAAATTACTACCCTTCTAGACTGAACTGACTCATGTGAGTTTCCATACACAGGACTCTGAAATGTCAAGAAAAGAAAAAGACACAGATTACTGAATGAATAAATTATGTATAAAAATAAAACCAAAGTATGAAATACCATTTCAATAAGCTTTAAGATACTGCTTAATAGATTATAAAGTTCTTCTGGAAAAGTAAATAAATGTTTGATGTTAGTTAAGAAATTTTTGAAAAAGAAGGAAGGATTTTCCCTACCGGATAGCAAAACAACAAGATGCCAGAGTAAGAATAAACAAATCAACAGAACAGTAGAAGTACAAAAACAAACGTATCTACATATGAGAATTAAGGACATAAGAAAGTTTGACTATTGAGTAAGTGGCGTTGGGATAACTTGATATTCATACATAAGAAAAGGTTAGAGTCTTGCTTCATACTTTATACATAAATAATTCCAACTTGATAAAGAGCCTATTATTTTTTTAAACTAAAAAAAAGTGTTCAAAGGAAATAGGGCAGAAGCTGTGTATAATCTTGGGATGGAGAAGGTCTCTCTAAAATAAGACACAAAATTCAGAAGTTTTAAAGAAAAAAAAAACCTGATAAATATGGCTATATAAAAAAGAAAACTCCTGGGCGCTTGGGTCACTCAGTGGGTTAAAGCCTCTGCCTTCTGCTCAGGTCATGATCTCGGGGTCCTGGGATCAAGGCCCGCATCGGGCTCCCTACTCAGCGGGGAGCCTGCTTCCTCCTCTCTCTCTCTGCCTGCCCCTCTGCCTACTTGTGATTTCTCTCTGTCAAATAAATAAATAAAATCTTTTTAAAAAATAAATAAAATAAAAAAGAAAACTCCTGTTTGGCAAAAGATACTAAGAAATATAAATGATAGAGGAGAGCATATGTCAACATATCTAACAAAGGACCATTATTTAACATATACAGACCTTCTCAGAAAAATAACTAAAAACCAAGAAAAGAAATTAAAAGACCATATAAGATAAACAAATACCAATATATATATATATATGAAAAAAAATGCAAACTCCCTTTTAGTTAGAGAAATACAAATGTGACTAATGAGGTATTGTTAAACTCCCAAAGCAGGGAGAAAGATGCACACTGTCCAAAACTGGCAAAGATACATAGAATTGCTCATTTTCATACATCGCTGTGGAAAATGTCTATTTCTATGAGCTACAATTTCATTTAGCAATTCTACTCCTAAGAATCCAACCAATGGAAATACTTGCACATACGCAAAAAAGTATACATACAAAGAATTTTCACTGACTTTAAGGACAAAATATTAGGAAAAAAACCAAATATCAATAGTCAGAATTCAATTATGGTACACCCGTATTTTAAAATATAATACAGCCATTAAAAACAAGGAATTA
Source organism: Ailurus styani (assembly GCA_002007465.1). Lineage (NCBI taxonomy): Eukaryota > Metazoa > Chordata > Mammalia > Carnivora > Ailuridae > Ailurus > Ailurus styani. The sequence continues at coordinate 1,910,932 of LNAC01000061.1, read as the reverse complement.
GCTGAAACTATACAGAGAGGATCGGCATGGCCCCTGTACAAGAATGACATGCAAATTTGTGAAGCGTACCACAAAAAAAATTTTTAAAAATGAATTAGGGACGCATATACCTTCAAGGAAAGTTTTCCATGATGGGAAATGTTTGGGAGCATATACACCAAACTTTTTAAAGGTAGTTGCCTCTAGGCAGAGGCATAAGATTTTAATTTCCTTCTCCATATATGTCTGTATAACAGTAAGTTTTAAAACTTTTAATTGTACAAAGACAGTACTTGGCAAAAAAAAAAAAAAACCCACAAAAGTAGGGAGAAACAATGTAAATATTTAAAATCCTACTATCTGGCTAGTAAGACTTTATTAAAGAGGAAATTTTTTTAGTTGGTCACATACCAAAGCGATCAAAAACATGTATAATGTGACTGGGCCCACTTACTGGTTTTGGAGGAGAAGAAGAAACGAAGTAATATTACTAAGGTATAGAATACGTCTCTACGCATAGGAAATATTACAAGTGCTTGACTAGCACTACCACATCACCAAGGAGATCCAAATGACTAATATCACTACCACGCTCAAACAAAAAATAAGCATGAGGAAACCATTTTGTTCTCAAGGTGGGCCACCCCAAGGCAATTGCAGTCAATCCCATGGCTCTGGGCCACCCAACCTGAAAGTGGATAATTTCTAGTCCTTAGCTTAGTTTCACACTATCTATGGGTCAAGTGCCAAGACTGTCATCCATTTTTGTTATTAAAAACAAAAAATCATAGTTTTCAGATTCCTTAGTTGAACTACTTTTAAAAGTCTTAAGATGTATGTGTTGCACATATGAGGGGGGCCTGTGTGGCTCAGTCAGTTGATCACCTGACTCTTGGTTTTTGGCTCACGTCCTGATCTCCCTGTCAAGAGATGGAGCCCACATATCAGGCTCTGCTTTTCTCCCTCTTCCTCTGACCCTCTCCCTGGGCACGCACATACTCTCTTCTCTCAAATAAATAAATAAATCTTTAAAAAAAAAAAAAAGGTAGGTGTTGCAATCATGAAAGAAAAGAATCTTTTTATGCTACAAATTAACATAACAGTCAATGCTCTCCCAAGGAATTAAAAAAAAAAACTTAAATAATCATCATCCTATAGACAGAAGCCATTATTACATGAAAAAATATACTCTCAACCACTTAAAACTATATTTTAGTCTCTCAGTAGCTTGCTATAAAATTAAAAGTATATTTTATTGTAATTTTTAAATTTCTTTAGTTTGTGAAAAAATTGAGGAAATGAAAAGCATTTTAAAATTCTAGCAATTCTTGGGCGCCTGGGTGGCTCAGTGGGTTAAAGCCGCTGCCTTCGGCTCAGGTCATGATCCCAGGGTCCTGGGATCGAGGCCCACATCGGGCTCTCTGCTCAGCGGGGAGCCTGCTTCCTCCTCTCTCCTCTCTCTCTGCCTGCCTCTCTGCCTACTTGTGATCTCTCTCTCTGTGTCAAATGAATAAATAAAATCTTAAAAAAAAAATTCTAGCAATTCTTAAAATATCAGACAGATATTTAAAAACTTGTACATTTTGGGGGATAGTTTTTTTTTTAACTAACACTTTTACAGCACTATTCTAATAAATAATCATAATTTCTCAAGCCTTTGGCTTCCCAATGATAGGCATGGTAGTTTTAGTACATAATACTAGTTGGATGATAAAGCCAAAGCCAAACACCACTTATTTCAGACATTCCTGAATCTTTTTTTTTTTTTTAAGATTTTATTTATTTATTTGACAGAGAGACACAGCGAGAGAGGAAACACAAGCAGGGGGAGTGGGAAAGGGAGAAGCAGGCTTTCCACGGAGCAGATCCCGGGGTCCCAGAGTTCTGGGATCATGACCTAAGCCGAAGGCAGAAGCTTAAGGACTGAGCCACCCACGCGCCCCCTGAATCTGGGTTCTTAAAGTAGAAGCTGTCTTTAAGGGCTAGGAGAGAAGCAGGTATAAATGTGACTGACAGGCAGCACATATATTTAAACATATTCTGTGTTTATGGGTCTATCTTTACAAATTCCTCCAAAACGTACTTTTTTTCATTCTTTTCTTTACTCTTTTTTGTCCCTAATTACGGCTTTACTACTTCATGCTCTTCTCCCTCTGCTTCATACTTAGATATAACACGTAATATATAAACATGTTTGTCACTACTGACTGTAGCTGAGTAAGTCCTCTACTCTCTTTAACCTAAAAAAGAGTATGAGAACAATGTTCTCTATTTTGGCTCTTTAAGTAAAATATTATTTTTTCAATCTGTTTTTCCAATGTGGGGTTCTGGTTTTCCCCACATCCCCTCCCCCAGGGGTTACAGGCCCTTACTGGAAAGAAAAAAGTTCTGCATCCCTAACCCATCCCCACAGCCTGATGCAGAATCTCTGAGTAAGAGGAACAGGACGATTAAAAAAAAAAAAAAAAAACATGAGCTCAAAATAACTGGGAAACCATGCATGAAAATTCCTTTTTTAAGGATTTAACGGAGCCAGAATCTTCTCGTCTCTAAATTACTACACAAGTATAAGTTAGTCACTATCACACATACTCTATTTCTTTTAGATCACAAATACACAATTTACTAAGCCTTATCCTAAGGTGGGAAAAGAAAAGAGAAAGGGAAGAAGGGAAGAGACTGGGGAGAAAGCTAGCTAGCTGCAACAAATACAAAATCTGAATAAATTCCTGTGGCTCAGAGGACAGTTGAGCCAAAATCATCTTCATTTCCCTTCTATTTATAGGTTTGAAAAAACAAACTCTGCATGGCAGAGACTTCCCCAAAAGACTTATTCTTTAAAGCAAACGCTAACTTGCCCTATCTGCGCTGCCACAGGCCTCTTTCCCCAAGAAGAGCCTACGTCTTCCTGACAGCCGCTTTCCTAAAATGCTAGCACTGGGAAACAGGAGACAAAAATGTCTGTGCTTCTCCCACTGCAGCAAAGTGCTAGAAATAAATCTTCAGTAAGATTTCAAATCCAGAAATTAGGACTCTGAATGTAGTCTGACCATTCAGCTCTACTAAAGTTTTTAGTATCCATACTACACTATTAACTCATAAAAGCTTTTGGTTAACCAGTACCCCTGTCAGGTTAAAAAAAAAAAAACACTTTGTTTTTTCTGTAACTGAAATAAGTGAACTCTGTCTTCATTTTAAGATTTAAATCTACCTTAAAATGAACTTGAGTTCATTTTTAATCACTCAGTGAGTTCTCTGGAGAGAAAATGAGGTCCCGACTTATAATTGCTCATTTTAAAAAATGTTTCCCAAAGACAGGGCAAAACCAGAAAGCTTTTCTCTAATACATGTAACTGGATCCTCAAGCATCAAGGAGCAGCATATCAGTAAACCCTTTGTTGAGTACATATCAGCTTTCTGTTCACTTCTGAAGATCAGCTTTTAGTCTGTAGCCAAAATACACTCCAACTGTCTTTGTGTCAGAGCTACAGACACTGTCTCCTGAGGAAACAACACCCGGAGAGAATCCGTGTGGAGAGACCTGGGTACTCTGACATCATTAGCAACTGAACAACCAGAAACCACTTGGAATGCAGCCAAGACATGTACTTCATTGTCCGTTGTTTGTAAGCATGGTATTGCTTACTTACTGTGTTGCTTCCTGAGGGAGCACAACAGGGCCAGGCCCACCAGCCCATGACTTGGAAATGCTTTCATGCCCATTACCCGGGCTACTCAAACAAGTGCCGCTCTCCTTGTTCTCCTTCAGTATATGTTTATACAGTGGGGGAAAAAATGTTTTTAATGTATTTTAGTCTATTTTAAAAAGAAAAACAGCTGCACAGAGTTGAAAGAATAATGGGTATAATTTCTTTTAAGGTACTGAAATAGTGATTTATCTCAGGGAAACTAACCCAAACCCCTGATCATCACCATTAACCACATGGAGCTGTCACATGGCTGAGCCTTTCCAAGTATTCAGCATCTGACAACTCCTGGGATCCCATGACTAATACACTCATTCTCAAACTATGTTATTTTCAAAACCATGGCTCCTTTCAAGCCAATCATTTTCTGCCTCAGCCTCAAAAAAATAATTTCTCCAAAACCAAAGAAATGCAAGAATCAGACAGAGCCTTCCTCAGAAGGTAAGGGACTAAGACACTTGAAAGGCTATCTCAAGAAGATAGGACAAAAGGATTGAAAATCCATCTCATTTGACTAAGACACTGACAAAAGACTGTGACATGAGCAATAAAGGTCAGGCCTAACACCGAAGCTGAGTAGCCAGGTTACAGAGCCAGGAGGGCAGCAGTGCAGAGCAGAAAGAACACGGGCTCTTAAGTCCGTCCAGTGGCGTGTTTTACTCATGGTAGATCCTTGACCAGCCACTCCCTCTCTAGCTTCAGTGGGCTTACAATATCTCAGAGGATGAAATAACTAGTATCAGGGGTCCAAAAATGAAAAAGGACAACAGGAGCCTGGTAAGGGGGTAATGAGTTAAGGAGGTTGTCGCTGCTGTACAGTTAGATATTTCAACACTTTTCAACAAAAATGGAAATCAAAAAGCTCAGATGTTATCTCTGAGTAATTTTTATTCCCAACACTGTGGACTTACACTGTTGGGGCCAAAAACCGTGAGCCACATTCAAACCATGGGCCTCTACTCTGTAAGGCTCCCAGAAAGCACTTAGCAGAGTGCCTGGCACCTAATAGCAAAGTAGAGCTATTATTATCACTAACAAAACTCAAAGTGTTACTGACTTTCAACAAATTGAGGCTCAACAGTGGGTTACTTGGATGGCTTGTTGGTTTTCTGAAGGGAAAGAAATGATAGAAATGAAAGAAAGAAGGGCTGAAAAGTCAAGTAACAGGAAAATAAGACACAACATAATAAAACGCATTGTTCTTGAAATATTTTTGCCTTTGAGGCTATACTTTAAAAGGAGGAGAGTGTATATTTCCTGGAGATATTCTACAGTGTATGTGCCTTTACAGTTTCTATTACTAGGGAAGTATTTGAGTATTCAAACAAAAGCTGGTCTGATCAGAAGCCAGCTTCCTGGATTGTGCTTTATCATGTTTAATCATGAACTCAAAAAGGTCTCATTTTCTTTATTGATACAAGAAAATTGTCAAACACATACACTGAGACGTTATCATTAAGGGAGACTGTACTGACGGAAAGTAGTAGTATTTGTGTCTTTTCCCCCCTCTTAACCAAGTATAATTTCTATTTCAGATATAAGAAAAAAAAGCTTCTTTGAAATTCAAACCTACAAATGTCCTCATATTGTTTTTCTAAGATCCCAAACATGCTTTAATTTCTTTTCAAAATGCTATTTCCAAAAACATATAAAGAGCAGAGACACATTCTATATTATAGATGTAAAGAATTCAACTGGCCTGTAACACCATTAATCCAGAGATAATCGTAACTGACATTTTGGTGTATTTCCTCCTAACAGGTGACTCCAACACTTGCTATGTAACTTTGGACAACTTAATTTTCTGTACCTCAATTTCTTCATCTCTAAAATAAAGATAACAATAGTACCTGCTTCTTTGGGTTGAGAGCATTAAATGAGTTGACATACATGAACACAAGAGTGCCTGGTAACACAGTAATAATTATAAATCATTATTGGTACTTTTTTCATTTTCATACTTTTTAAAAGAAATTAGGATCGCAGTATTCACACAGCTCTGCAACTGGCTTTTCATACTCAATATTACATTATGAGCATCTTTCATGAAATAAAAGATTTGGAATACATTGTTTTGAATGACTTATACCACAATGTAACTATTCTCTTATTTACTTTGTACATTTACTTTGTCTCCACCATTTTTTCCTCTTTTAAATGAAAAAAAATTTTTCATTTCTATGCTATTGATCTAAGTGAGTACCACCAAAAACATTCTAAAAAAAATACTAAGTGTCTATCAAATATACAGATGGATTTAGACTATGACTTCCTTCAAAGGACTGTATACCTCAAGAATTTTGTGGTTCAGGGAGAGTCTTTTATCAGCTAAGAATAAACTGAAGGTGGGGCGCCTGGGTGGCTCAGTGGGTTAAAGCCTCTGCCTTCGGCTCAGGTCATGATCTCCGGGTCCTGGGATCAAGCCCCGAATCGGGCTCTCTGCTCAGTGGGGAGCCAGCTTCCTCCTCTCTCTCTGCCTGCCTCTCTGCCTACTTGTAATCTCTCTCTCTCTCTCTGTCAAATAAATAAAATCTTAAAAAAATAAATAAATAAACTGAAGGAACAACGGGGCATGGTAGGAGGGTTTGGGGGATGCTCTGAAGCACAAACTATGCAAAGGTGAACTGGAAAAATCCCTGTCTAGCCTCTTCAGCCAAACTATGTACCTTGAAAGCCCAACGCTGCAGGGTACTTCCTGACAGGGAAATGAGGAAGAGACACAGAGGCAGGAGCAAGTCAGGGCCTTCTCTAGCCTGCAGAATACTCAGACAGTAAAGCCAACTTGGCCTCCAGAAATACAAATCCCTATCGTGATTTTACCTAAAATGTACTTGGCAAGAGATGAATGGTAGATTAGATTATCAGTAGCTCCTATAGCTTATTACACCATTTATCAAAGTATTATTGTGTGTCAGGCTAAAGGCCAACTCTCCCTGCATGCATCAAATGTAGGAATCAGGGTTCTGTTTATATTTCTATAATGAACCAACTTCTTCGGTTGGGATAGATCTAAGACTAGATCCTATGAAGGAGTATAAAATCAGAGCTTTACTCTGAACAAATACAAAATTCAAATATACTTTTTGCTGGGGCACAATCTTCCTGTTATTACTATGGCAAAAGCATGGGACCTTACATTACAGTGGCAAGACCACTAAATTAAGACCCAGAAATGTAGGCTGTAGTTGGTTCTTTGCCATTTTCTTTCTGAGTTCTAGTGAATACATCCACCTGTCTGAGATTCAATTCAATTTAAATCATTTCTGCTCTATTTATATTAAAGGATTATTCCGCATTTCAAGAAGGATGACGCATGTGTAAGTGCTTTAAAATTATAAAGCAGTTTACAAATATATGTTCTTATGGTTCCAAGAGTCATGATCTAATTTTTTTACTATGTTAATTTCCTTTCCCCCAAAATAATTATGAGTTCTATTACATGTGATTAGTATTACAACCTTTCATGCTTTCAGGTCTTACTGTCCCAAGAAGATTTCTTGGTTAATAATCCACTTTCCAGGAGAAAAATGAATATTTCTCTATTAATTGATTAACAGAGGTAGATTTTGAGGTAGGTTAATATATCTAGGATTGTTTTTCCACTCAGAAGAATTAGACTAATGGGAAGAAAAACGTGTTTCCTTTCTAATGTCTTAATCTGAACTTAAAATCTGGACTTAAATCTGAAGATCCTTAGAAAACACACTTCACTTGATTTTAAGAGAAATTTAAGTATATTTCAAATCAGAAACAGATTTGGAAACTGAAATTCTAACATGTACTTCAAAGTACACAGGCAGCAGCAGTTTGCCTAAACTGGCGAGTGTAGAACAGATACCAGGGCTGGGAGGAGGAGAATGAGGAAAAGCAAATTGGCTTAGGAAGGGTAATTGAGAACTGACGTTAGCTTTGTGCATTCCTGAAAAGGTTTGTGTAATAAAAATTCTGTAACCACTTTATCACTGGCTTCCATTGTAATTTTGAGTTCATGAGGGAAATCACAGGCTTCCATGATATGAATCACATTTCCATCCATTCATTCAATCATCTAAGATTTACTGAGGATTCTGTGTGTCTGCTGCCACTTAGTTGGGTACCACAGAAACAAAGTTAAAGAAATTACATTCTCTGTGCTCATGGGCCTTAATCTATTCTTGATGGAAGTTCACAATCAAATAAGAGAGGTGGCAAAAGGTTTGGGGGGGGGAAACTACTGGAGAACATAACAGCAAAAATATTTGTTGAGCCTTACTGTTGTACCAGGCCCTATACTAAGTACATTCTCATTCAGTCCTCACAGTGACCCCATGAGATAGTTACTATTATTCCTATTTTATGGATCAGGAAACCATTTTAAAGAGGGAGGCTATGCCAAGGAATCCTAATATTCTTCCTAGTCTGGCATCTTCTCTACATTTTGCTCTCCAGCCCCGGTCATTGGAACAAAAGTTACTCAATATACAGTCAACCCAGGAAATCATTTCATAAGAATTTTGTAGTTCATACATATTGAAGTATATTACAAGAATTACTCTCATCTTATCAAAGTTCTCACTGAAACCACTCACTACAAATGATAAAGGAGTCAGAGTAGTTACCTCTGCTTCATGTAACTCAAGAAATACATGAGTCACGTAGAATTGCTTTTTTCACAGAGATCTTTAGTAATGAAAGCAATCACAGTTATTGGTTTTTGTTTTTTAATATTCCATTACTGTCCTGAAATACCATAATACCATTATTAATTTGCTGGCAAGCTTTTAAATAAAAACGTATGATTAAATATTTAGTACATGCCTAGTTAGAAAAATATCACATTAGTAATTTGATTCAGTAGGATCTCTATTTCCATAGTTCCCTTAAAGCAAAAAGCTGAGCTCCACATAGAGTGGCCCAGATAACAAATATATACAAGATACTGAAATGTAGGAGAGGAATTATTGCCATAAACAATACTGGCTGTATAAAACTGAAAACATGGGCGCCTGGGTGGCTCAATGGGTTAAAGCCTCTGCCTTCGGCTCAGGTCATGATCTCAGGGTCCTGGGATCGAGGCCCGCATCGGGCTCCCTGCTCGGCAGGGAGCCTGCTTCCTCCTCTCTCTCTGCCTGTCTCTCTGCCTACTTGTGATCTGATCTCTCTCTCTGTGTCAAATAAATAAATAAAATCTTAAAAAAAAAACCTGAAAACACAATTAAATGCAAACTACTCAGAGGTTGACTTTTTCTTCCCTTCTAAACAGACGAGTAAAAAGTTAACGGTCCCAGCCTAGATCCAGATCATACAAATTATTTCTTCCATTCCTATCTAAAATAAATGTTGAAATTCAAAGCATAAAACTTCTTCTAAGAAAAAATATAGTATTAAAGATAGGCCTTTGTGCAGCAGCCATTCCATCTTTGAGAAGAAGGGACATGCTGGTACATGTAGGTATATAAATATACACAAATACCACATCACATGTGACTCTGAGTTTCCTTTGTCCCTGTTGACACCCAGAAGTTGCTCTCCACTGCTTGAAAACACACCAACTCAGTTTCCAAGAATCACTTGGGGAATCTACTCAAATGCAGATTTCTAGGTCCCATCCCCCAAGATTCTAAATTCAGAAAGCTTAAGGTATGTCTTTAAAATAAGTACAATACTTTTAACAAAAATTCCTGAATTACTCATGGACCCTTAGACTACACTTTGAGAAATGCTAAATGATCATAACACAAGTTATGACACCTGAAAAAACTGAGACATTTTTTACTATTCAGAAGATTTTAAGAGCATAGCAATCATTTTACATTAATTGGAAGCAGAATCACAAAAGATTTACTCCTAACTTTGACTTCACTTAGTTAACTAAAAATGAAAATCACAATATTTCATTTGTAGTCTCAAAGAATTCTTTCTCCAAAGAATTTCTATTCCACAATATTAACAAACCATTATTCACTTTAAGAGACAAGAAAAATCAGTTAAAGTAGTAAGAGGTAGTTTTAAATGCAGTTTTTGAATCAAAAATTATTTGTATTCCTCAAATAGTCTACAGAGGACAGGCACTGAATAAAACCATTCTTGGAAATTTTAATTGGCTAAAACATACTCCTCTAAAGAAAAACAACAACTCTATTACCTAACTTCTATTGCATTTAATTGGTAAAATTGTCCAAGTATAGTTTGAAGCAAACGCCATGAAGGACACTGGTATTGCCAGAGCAGGACTTGCGCAAAACAGTCAAGAGACAACAACCCCACTCTCCCCACCCTAGCCTTGCCCATTGTCTCTGATTTCATAATGTATAATGCAAGCTTTCTCCGCAGACAACATTTTACCAGGAGCTTCTGAAGGCAACTCCCTCAGCCACAAGAGAAATAGGAAGATGAACCACGTGGAGCATCAGAGCACATCACATCCACAACACAGTGTCTTGGCTCCTCAGCTCCAGGACCCTCCTCTCCACTCCCCCTTTCTTATGGCCACACCCAAGGTTTTGGCATGACCTTTAAGAGACTGACAATCTCTTTGACCTTTCCCCTTTCTCTAAACTCCTTCCTGGCCTTTGTTCCTTCCTTGGCTTAGCTGACACCTGAGCAACTTTCATCAAGGATTCCTGCCCCCTGACCTGTTCCACAGCCTGGCTCCTTCTTGGTTCCATCGCAGGAGCTGAGTGGTCATCCTAAAAAAATATCACAACCATGCCAATGGGTGTCACCACATTCTCCTGGCCTCCAACTCACATCTTGCCCTTAAATCTAAAACAATATGCCCACTTATTTTTGCTAGGCTTCCTCTCCCCTGTGTGGCAGTAGAGCATAAAAATTGAGAGGCTAGCTCCAGTGTCAGAAAAAGCCTGGATCCCTGGTTCACAACCTGACCTTTGGCAAGTCAACTAACCTCTTTAAAATGGCTTCCTGACCCATAAAATGGGGATAACAGTAACTGTCTCATGGGGTCACTATGAGGACTGGATGAGAATATACTTATATAGGGCCCGGGTACAACAGTAAGGGCTCAACAAATGTTTTTGCTGTTATTTTCTCCAAGAGGTGGTGGTGGTTGTTGTTTCCAAACCCTTTTATCACCTCTCTTAAAATTACCTTTTACATTTGTCATCCTCTTAACCATCAGCAATTAATTTTACTTCCTACTTACCAAGAAAGTAGGAGTCAGCTTGAAACATCTGAATTCTCTGCCAACCTCCTATGAGGTTCTCTCTGTACCCTCCCCTTTGTTCCTCCTTCCCACTAGTCTCAAGCCTAAACCCTCCTCCACCTGTGTTCTAGTCCCGTCTGCCTGGACACTGCCCTATCAATCACCCTCTTGCTCGGAGACTTTCAGGCCCTTCTTCTCCACATTTCAAGATTCCCCTTTAGCCCAAAAATCTATTTACATCTCTCCACTCAACAAGAGTTCCCCCAAACACACACACACACACACACACACACACACACACACATTATCCTATAAATGTTGCCTTCTTTCTTCCTTAGCCAAGCTTCTAGAAAGCACTGTCCACATACTGTCTCTCCTTCCTTACCTCCTGCTCACTCTTCACCCACAAGAAAATAATTTCTGCCCCCACACCCGCCTTCGCCTCCCGAAACACCACTGGCACAAATCTCCAAAGACCCCCCAGTTGTCAAACCCAGTGGACACCTCTTGCTTGGTCCTCCTTCTGGACCTCTCTGCTACCCCTGACACTACTTGCCATTGATTCTCTGCTTCTCTGGGCTTTACTTTCCTGTTCTGGAATATTTCCTCTCACACCTCAGCGAGCAGCTCCTTTTCTGCCCACCCTCTGGCTCCGTGGTTTCGACCACTACAGGCTATCCTCACCCGCCTTGTAGTTTTAACTACCACCTGTATCCTGACCGCCAACAAATCTACTTGCTTCATCCCGGCCTCTCTCTCTAATTGCAAACCTGCATACCCCACTGCAGGCTGAATGTATCCACGGGTCTCTCAATCTACATTACCCTCCACCATTCTAAACCCACAAATGGCACCTGAAGCCATTCATCCACCCATGCCAGATCCTGGAATTAACCTAGACTTTTCCCTCTCCTCACTGAAATCAGTGTTTACTGGGCAAAACCAAAGGCCAGGTAAAGCTGACTGAATGGAAGGGCAATTGAAATGGACCTTTAACAACAAGCAGAAGTGATCATGTAGCGATGGCAGCAGTGGCCTTCCCAGGGGCATGTGGGTGCTCGCACATCCACCACACAACAGTAAATTCAGGAACTGAAGGTAGCTTTAAGAATGAGTGGAAGTGTGGAAGACAGGCTAAAAAGAGAAGTTAGCCCTAGTCATGAACACCTGTGAGGTGAAGTGGAAATGCTCTTTGTTTTGACTTTATTATTTCTTTCCTTCCTAAAGGATCCACTCAGGTCACTCACAGAAATCCCGTCCCCCTTGCCAACAATTCATTAGGAATGGATACCTGCCCAAACCCAGCCGATAAGATGTGAAGGGAACATTGCCAGAGGCATTTCTGGTAACTTTTTCCTTGCTCTAAACAGAGACTTTCTTCCTCCGGATATCATCCTGTGTGGCTGCTGTACCTCAGCCTGCTATAGTCACCTGGCCACTAGTCTGAGAGTTAATCCCCCTCAGGGAAGCATAGAAAAATACAAAGAAATGGTACTGGAGGCTTGACAGGGACCTACCCTCCCCTGGGCCTGTCCTACCTCAAGATTCTATATTATTTCTCAATAATCTCTTCACTATTTAAAAAAGAGGGGTGATATAGGGATCAGTCACCTATAGAAAACAGGATTAAGTACAGTTTAACAGATCCCTTTAAGATAGGATTTCTCAGAATGTTAACACAATAATGCACATTATAAAGCTTCAAGAACGGGCCGTGGGTGCCTTAGTCGCTTGAGTGTCTGCCATCAGCTCAGGTCATGATCTCGGGGTCCTGAGACTGAGCCCCACATCGGGCTCTCTGCTCAGTGGGGATTCTGCTTCTCCCTCTTCCTTTGCCTCTCCCTCCAGTTTGTGTGCTCTCTATCACTTGCTCTCCAATAAGTAAATAAAATCTTTTAAAAATAAATAAATAAAGCTTCAAGAACTTAGTTTTTTAAATTATGTGACCAAACAAGCCTCTCATCCCGCCTCTTGTCTTTGCAGTGTACCTAAAAGCATCTCCCAGAATTAAATATTTATAGATAATAGTTTGGAAAAGTGGCTTTTACCAGAGCAGATGAGAAGACTGTATAACTGACTATTATGATATAGTAAAGTGATGACAGTAATACAGACAAAGAAATGTGCTACGGGAATCCAGAGGAATCACTGCCCTTCTCACTCAGAATGGCAGATGGGTTTCACATTATGTGCCAACTCTGGTAAATATTTAGTGGTTGCCTGGAATACTATATTGAAAGGGATTCTGAGACCTTATCCAGACGCAGCAGAAAAACATAAACAAAATATGGCCTTACTTGATTAGTAGCGATCATCATGAGCAGAGACGGGGCAGCTGGGACATCATTCTATTCATCCTGAGACCTCTGAAGTGACACTAATTCCTAAACAGATCCTGTCAAAGGATATCTCAAAGAATTTCAAGTTTGTTTTTTTTTTAAACCTGCATTAGGCGACATTAGTCTTTAACAATTAAAAGGGTAATAAGGTGGTTAAGTGTATAGACTCCAGAGTAAAAGAGACCTGGGTTTAATTCTTAGTTCCTCCACTTGCTACATGGCCTGGGTACTTTACTCAGTTGCTCTAAACCTCTAAACCTCAGTTTTCCCATCTGTAAAATGAATTAACAGTCCTACCTTACATGGTAGGTATAAAAATTAAATTAGGTAATACATATAGCTACCTGCACACAGTAAGTACAATAAATGGTAAATTTAGCTACAACAATTACTAAGTCATTCACTCTCTAACATTCACATTGGGACTCCTGTAGTGCACATATTTGTCTGCTGTATTCACAGCCATGGATTGGAGTGCAATGAAATCAATGGAGACCATAGAAACTATTTCCCCAGACCCGTGAAAAATGCCAATGTAGGCTCTGATAAGTAAGTGGCAAAGATGATTACAAAGCACTGTTCAAAATAAGTGCTACTTGCCTTCAAGAAGACATACAGAGTATATAAATCTAACAACTGGGTGAATTCTCTGCAAAAGACTGATCTCATACATATTTTTCCATAGAGAAAGCCAAGAAACAATGACCGAACCAACAGCGACAACCCTAACACCTAGAATGAGTTTCTTGGTTTTATTTTTTTTCCCTTGGGCCACAGAGCTTTGAGTGCTAAAACCAAGACAGTTCAAAGCAAATCAGGTCCACTGGTCACCCTACAAACAAATAAAGCAAACGAATTCCCAACAGCTGGATCTGAATCTGGCTGTGCTGCTCAGAGCTGAGGCAGAAATGGGTTCTTGAAATTTCATTTCCCACTAAAAGAAATCAGGGCTCTTTTTGAAGAAATGGCTAATTGCAAGTGTGAGAGCAGAAAACGCTCAAGATGAACCTGAAATATCCTGTTACACCAGATAGCCAAAGATGGGATTATTTAAGCTTCAAAAAAAATAATTACAACTGACTGAAACCCATCTATCGTGTTCAAATCCGTAAGTTTGTAATTTTTTTAAAAGATTTTATTTATTTATTTGACAGAGAGAGAGAGATTACAAGTAGGCAGAGAGGCAAGCAGAGAGAGAGGAGGAAGCAGGTTCCCTGCTGAGCAGAGAGCCCGATGCGGGGCTCAATCCCAAGACCCTGAGATCATGACCTGAGCCGAAGGCAGCGGCTTTAACCCACTGAGCCACCCAGGCGCCCCAGTTCGTAATTTTTTTTCAAAATACAAAACAACTAATAACCTTCAGAGGATGATTGGGAATCAACTCATTATTTTAGAAGTAATGGGGGAAAAAACTAGCATTTACCCTGCTTTTCTTTGTGAACTGTACCACTGTGTAACAAAATAGATGAGGGAAGCATGTCTCTTTTTAAAAAGTATTCAAATCAATAAATAAAAATGAAAGGATGAAATGAAAATGATCTCTTACACCTAAGTAACTGCCTTTTTTAAAAGATTTTATTTATTCATTTGACAGAGAGAAACATAGCAAGAGAGGGACACACAAGCAGGGGGAGTGAGAGAGGGAGAAGCTGGCTTCCAGCAGAGCAGGGAGCCCCTCGTGGGGCTTAATCCCAGGACTCTGGGATCATGACCTGAGCTGAAGGCAGACGCTTAAGGACTGAGCCACCCAGACGCCCCCTAAGTAACTGTCTTGACTATTAGTAATCACTCCCTTGCATACGATTATAGTTTTATCACTCAAATGTGCATCAGTGAACATCAAAGATTTTTCCTGCCCATTTAAAAAAAATTAGATTCCCCTTTATCCTTTTCTTTCCTTTACAGTTTCTCTGTGAAGAACCTGGAGCATCTGTCCTGTGGAGTGTCCCACAGTTTGGGTTTTCCTGATTGTGTGTGAATGATGCAGTTCAGCATGTTCCTCTCCTTTGTATGTCCTGCAAACTGGCAGCTGGATCCAGAGGCTGGATCAAACTTGTGTTCGATCCCTTTGGCAGACTATATTATAGGTGGTGGTGTGACCTTTCATCAAGAGGCACGTAACATTGTCTTTCTTTTTGTTATATTAGTAGCTGTTGATGCTTGATACCAAGATCCACTAACTTGTTGGGGGTGACAAAATGGTAATGTTTCAATTCTGTCATGGAGTCTGTCTCGAGTACAAGCCACTGGAACCTCTTCTGCTTCTGGGCAAGGGGTGAGGAGAAGGAGATGTCCAGGGAACTCAAAGACTTCTGGCTGTGGGACCTGATGTAAAGAGGTGCTAGTCATGGACATAAAAAACAATAGAAGAGGGATGGGGACACGTGGACTAGCTGAGTTTCAGGCACCACAGCGAATGCCAAGTCAAACAGTTGAATACATGAGACTGAGGCCCAAAAAGAGGAATAAATCTCTAATTCTGAGTGTAGAGATAGTTATTACAGGGGGCTCAAGGATGAGACTGCCTAAAATAATACAAAAGAGACCCCAAGAATAACCATAATTCAAATCTGGAAAACAAAGCAACTTCCTGAGTTTATCTAGAGATTCTAACCTCAGAAAGGTTTAGTGAAACAGAAAAATAATCAGAAGGAGAAAGACATTAATTGCCCCAGAAAAAACACAGTGAAATTTCTGGAATAGTTAAAATGTTAATTTCATATCTAACAAACTGGCAAAGCTGCATGCAGCCCTCGGGTGGATATTTGTAAGAGCTGACTTAGAGGATAAAGAGGCCTTTTGCAAGGTGGCTTGCATGTGAGTTCAAGGTTGGAGACAGAGAGAGCTCCAGCTTGACTCCAGGGACTGCTCCTGGCCAGGTGGACAAAGGGAAAGTGGCTATCTTCACAAGAAATACAAACAGGAGCATCAGCTCCTCAGCTGCTATAATATGGGTGAAAAAAAAATTTTAAAGCATATCCAAGAGAAACAGGGCTACACTCTCAGCTACTATGAACTACAAAAACAAAACCAAAAAAAAAAAAAGCCATTCTCAAATGCTTTGTGGGCACCACGAATGGAAGAACACAAATAAGCTTATTCACAAATACAGAAGACACTGCTTATGGACTCTCACAAATACTGGGGAGGGGCAGTTAGGGGCAATGCGGACCAAGGTTCTGCATGAGCAGACAGGAGCAAATGCCTACAAAATTTTACTTACTGCCATCAATGGCAGTCATACATACTGTCTCTCATACATACAGGTGGTTGAGAACTACAAAAATGCAGATTACTTTAGAAATAAATATTTGTATCTGTTGTGTCATTTGCAAATATCTACAGATAAAGGGCTGGTATCCAAGATCTATAAAGAACTTCTCGGGTGCCTGGGTGGCTCAGTGGGTTAAAGCCTCTGCTTTCGGCTCAGATCATGATCTCAGGGTCCTGGGATCGAGGCCCGCATCGGGCTCCCTGCTCGGCAGGGAGCCTGCTTCCTCCTCTCTCGCTGCCTGCCTCTCTGCCTACTTGTCATCTCTCTCTCTCTCTGTGTCAAATAAATAAATAAAATCTTAAAAAAAAAAAGAACTTCTCAAACTCAACACCCAAAGAATAAATAATCAAGTCAAAAAATGGGCAGAAGACGTGAACAGACACTTCTCCAAAGAAGACCTACAAATGGCTAACAGACGCATGAAAAAACGTTCAACATCATTAGCCATCAGGAAAATTCAGATCAAAACCACATTGAGATACCACCTTACACCAGTTAGAATGGCAAAAATTGACAAGGCAAGAAACAACAAATGTTGGAGAGGTGGTGGAGAAAGGGGAACCCCCTCACACTGTTGGTGGGATGCAAACTGGTGCAGCCACTTTGGAAAACAGTGTGGAGGTTCCTCAAAAAGTTAAAAATAGAGCTATGACCCGGCAACTGTAGTACTGGGTATTTACCCCAAAGATACAGATGTAGAGAAAAGGAAGGCCACATGCACCCCAATGTTCATAGCAGCAATGTCCACACTAGCCAAACTGTGGAAAGAGCCAAGATGCCCTTCAACAGACGAATGGATAAACAAGATGTGCTCCATATAAACAATAGAATAATACCCAGTCATCAGAAAAGATGAATACCCAACATCTGCATCAACATGGATGGAACTGGAGGAGATTATGCTAAGTGAAATAAGTCAAGCAGAGAAAGACAATTATCATATGGTTTCACTTATATATGGAATATAAGGAATAGCATGGAGGACCTTAGGAGAAGGATGGGAAAAATGAAGGGCGGGGAATTCAGAGGGGGAGAAGAACCATGAGAGACTATGGACTCCAGGAAACAACCTGAGGGTTTTAGAGGGGAGGAGGGTGGGGGATGGGTGAGCCCAGTGATGGATATTAAGGAGGGCACGGATGGCATGGAGCACTGGGTGTTATATGCAAACAATGAACCATAGAACACAACATCAAAAACTAATGATGTACTGCATGGTGACTAACATAATAAAAAAAATTTAAAAAAAAAAGAAAGAAGTATTTGTAGAAACTTACCTAATTTTCCAAGAGTAGTATTCTACACTAAAACTGAAACCTTATTAAATAGATCCTAGTGGCCTAAACAAGTTCATGTTCTTTATCCTAAAAATGCACTATTCGTTCTTTTTCCTTCTTGGCCTCAGAGACATTTTATCTGGAGTTCCCATATACATTTTTCTTCATATCCAGCTCGTGGCTATTCAGAAATGGAAACCCCAGGCTGGCTGACAAATGTACCAGACTGGCCAGTGCCTGTAGTAACTGACCAGCACAGGTCAGCCCCAGGGACAGAACAGGTACATCTTACACTCCTAAGTACATTCTCCCAAAGCAGAACCTGAGCTGGGAAACCCATCAAAACAAACCAAACCTACTGGACTTTCTAGAAATCTCCACTGTGTTTGCAGAAACTATATAAGCACACTCCCCAGGACTAACACTGGATGTAGAAATGAGTACCGGATGCAGGTCCTGGCCCTAGGCTCAGGGTATCCAGGAGAACCCTTGAGAAGAGCTGCCTATCACACCTCTCATTCCCACCCACTCACCCAACCCTAATTTGGAAAGGGACCTAAAACTGGGGTAAAAAAATAAATTCCAAGTTTGCAATATTTTTCTTTCGAAGGCAAAGGCAATTTTTTTTAAGCCACAAGTTTGTATGCTATCTTTTTTTTTTAAGTAAAAAAAAATGAGTTTATTTGGAAATAGCAGAGGAATCCCAATTCCAAATGAGCAAGCTATGGTGAACCACAGGCAAGTGTGAAGAGACAAAGGGAAGGTCAACTTTTATCAGATTTTAGGAGGAAACTGGGGAGGGTTGTATCGAACAAAAGTTTATCTGAGAAGAATAAGAGTTTGAGGCTGCATTGGCTTCAGGTGGTGGTTAGTGTGTTGTTGCTGGGGTAGGGAGGAATCTTCCTTCCCTTTCTTAAAGTCAGGAGATACACTTCCTATGTGAAAAATGCCATCCCTCGTGGAAATAATTCTTCTTTTTATTAACATATGCTGTATTATTTGCTTCAGGGGTACAGGTCTATGAATCATCGGTCTTACACATTTCACAGCACTCACCATAGCACATACCCTCCCCAATGTCCATCACCCAGCCACTCTATCCCCACCCCCGCCACCTCCCAGCAACCCTCAATTTGTTTCCTCAGATTAAGAGTCTCTTATGGTTTGTCTCCCTCCCCAGTCCCATCTTGTTTCATTTTTTCCCTCCCTACCCCCTGTATGCTATCATTTTAATACATAAAGCCTTCCATGGGCAATGTTCATTTTCTAAAGCCTGAGCCTTCAGCACCACACCTGCTGAGTCACCATTTTAGTACAACTGTGTGCACCATTCTGACTACAAGAACTCACATTTTCAGGAGTCTGGGGGTACTTCCTAGCTCAAAACAATAAGGTTGGCAAATGAAACCTAAGATAGTTTCAAGAAGGCAACATTCAGGGCGCCTGGGTGGCTCAGTGGGTTAAAGCCTCTGCCTTCGGCTCAGGTCATGATCTCAGGGTCCTGGGATCGAGCCCCGCATCGGGCTCCCTGCTCGGAGGGGAGCCTGCTTCCTCCTCTCTCTGCCTACTTGTGATCTCTCTCTGTCAAATAAATAAATAAAATCTTAAAAAAAAAAAGAAGGCAACATTCAATTATGAAGGTGACATCAAAAACAAAACAAAAACAGCTTGAGATTCAAAAGAGAAATAAACCTCCCAGGAAAGGACCAAAATTTGGGATCCAAAAAAGAACAAACATTCAAGCTTGGAAACTGTGGTCTTCATTTTGTGAACAGGAGGACCCTTTGTTTTGGGGCTGAATTTATTGTTTAAAGAGAATGTTGGAACACTCTGGAGAAGATAATTAAACCTAACTGTAATGATAATTATATTTTACGTCAAAGAAAAATCTCACTCACAAATTTATTCTTGTCTCCATTCACACAACTTCACTCACTTTGTATCTCTGCACTTAACATGGTATTTCTCCTCCTGAGTCAGTAGCTGCCAAGCCTCCAGACTAAAATCCAGTTCTATTCTCTTGACTGAAGATTTCCACAACGTGGCCCAAACTACCTTTCCAATCCCAGCTCTTGTGATTCATCTCATATACTCGTTGGCAACTCAAATCCTAAATGGTACATGCATTCTGTCAGCAGTCTGCTTGGTTTATTTTTTGTATAAATTATTAAATATTGCTTCCTTTAGAGAGTTCTGGTAAATTCAAAACACACTTTCTGTATTTCTCAGCATTCATGTCCTGTTTTTGATGAGAATTTCTTTTGTTCCAGGTATAATCACATATTATATCTTCCTACTTTGAACTTATCATTCCTATGTAATTTCTTGTGTTTCCTAAGCTTAAGGAATAGTGCCTTCGTAATGAAGATATAAAAAATAACTGTCCTTTATGTGCAATTATTGTTCTTGTATCAATCAACTACAGATATCAAAAACTTCTCCCTTTAAATACACATTTGTATTTGCTTATATAGGCATAATATATATCTGGAAGAATACACAACTATCAATAATAACTGTCTATAGGGAAGAGAAAATTTCACTGTATACCCTTGTACATGGTTTTAAAAAAATGTGAACTTATAATCTACATTTAAAAATTAAATTTAAAAATTATGAATAGCGTGAATTTAAAGAAAAACAACCTTTAGATCACAAAGAGAGCTAGGGAGGATCCTGTGATTTAATGGGTTCTCAAAAAGGCATCTTCCTCAAGAACATTTTTCCCACTAGCCACCATGACTTAAATCCCCTGGTTAAAATGCAAATAAATATTCTGAAGACAGTAAGCATATTATGCCATTATCCATTATCGAATTATTGAGGGTTAGTTTATCACATTAGCATAATAAAGGAGAGTCATAAAGAGGTTGTATAAAGTCTCCCTAATCCCTGTCTCTTTTTCCTTTTTCCCCTCAAGTAACTAAATTGTTTGTTTTACTCAAAGAACTTTTGTGTTCGTAAAAGAACTCATTTAGGAATTCTTGAAGTCCTACCCAAGCCAACTGGCACCATGGATTGCTGTGTGAATATTTTACTGTCTCTGTAAACATCTGGCCTCCCATCCAATCTTCTTGATTAGTCCCATCTACTCAGCCTGAGAGGTCAGGGACAGGGAGATTCTTGTTCATCTCTAAATCCTTCCCAACACGAAAAACATTGCCCTGCATTTCTAGAGAGCAATTTCCCAAGCTCTTGGTGACACCTATTGCAAGGCTCTGATCCTTCTCTAGGATGCTGGGGTTAAAATTTCAATTAAAAATGGAAGTAGGATACTTAAGTTTATTCTTGTCTCAAACAATAATCCATTTATTCAGGAAAAATTGATCTACTGAGAGCCTACTATGTGCCGGGCACAGGCACTCAGCAACCAACTAGGCAAAAAGTGATCTAGTAAGATCATGATAGCAGGGGCCCCCGGGTGGCTCAGTCATTAAGCCTCTGCCTTCCGCACATGTCATGATCCCAGGGTCATGGGATTGAGTCCCTCACTGGGCTCCCTGCTCAGCGGGAAACCTGTTTCACCCCCTGCTTGTGTTCCTTCTCTCGCTGTGTCTCTCACTGTCAAATAAATAAATAAAATCTAAAAAAAAAATCATAATAGCAGATCTGTAGCAGATATTCGGAGAATGCCTCTTAGATTTGAGCCACTTGAACTCTTCTATCTGCTTGAACTTTGGAAAGTCTTTCATTAATGTTTTCTTCATAGAGCAGTGGACTTTGGTTTCCCATATGCTACTAAGCACTTTACTTTTGTGGACTTTCTTATAATAGCCTTCTGATCATCATGAATTAATTGCTTATTTTTTAATTTATGAACCATACATCAAGAAACAGCTAGTAAGTTACACAGTAAAAGAGAAAATCCATAGATTATCAGAATAACTGACAGCTAAAGAAGCTATTCTCTTACCTTCCTATCGTCAAAATGTGAAAATTATTTTTTTTCCATTATATGAAGATGAGCTTTGTATTGCAGGTCCAGTAATGAAAATATGTTTTCTAAACTATTGATTCACTTTTGTCATATTTCTCTTCCTGCTGCTTTAGTCAGATGATGTGCTAGGGTCAAGTAACTGTGGCCAGTGAATCTGAGGCTCTTGGGCCAGATAACTGGCTTGGCATAAGATGGAACATACTATGACGGCCTGCTCAGCAAAGCTGGACTAACAATGCTTACCCCAGGACCAGGCCAGCCCCAGGGCATCACATCTCCAGTTTGCTGGCCGGTAACAAAGTCCAAATTTTTCTAAAGTGGGGCCCAGATACCAACTCTCAGACTTTCTTGACCTTACAGGAAAGTTTCCTTAGTACCTGCATATACCACTATATATTATTTCTATTTGAGTTGAAAATTATGTTTACTACTTTAATCAATAGTAATTCCCAACCCCCCCCAAAATCAAAATTCGTACACATAGAAGATGCCCAATAAGTACCAATACTGGATTGATTAATAGGAGGGGGAAAGCATGAGAAGACAATTTTCTTTATCATCATCTGCAACACTCCTTGAGCTCTTGCTAGGTGCAAGGTGTAACAAAAGGTGTCAATTATGGGTGCTAACCACATGAAGTTTTCAGCCAATAAGTACACTCTGAAGTACGCAAAAGCATTTTAAACACTTTTAGACACAAAAACCCCTTGTCATTTTTAGTTTGGGCTTCTCTGGGGTTGCTTACTTTTAACTGTGTATGCATTTTTTTTTTCTCTATTAGGAGACCAAGAAGGAAAAAAAGTGGAAGGAAGGATGGGTAACCAAAAGGATAGATCCCAGCCTCTGACCTGTCTGGCTCATACTAGAAGAATCCAAAATGTGTAAGAACAAATAAGGATTCTTTTCTTCATGTTGATTCAAAATTTCTGTAGTAAAGTAGTCACTGTATCTTAACAGGCACCATTTGGTTCACTACTAAACAGCCTCCCCCTCCACATATGTTAGATGACCTGTGTGGTCCAGCTCCTACCCCCACAGAACTGACATATTTTATACTACACCACATGCTTATGCTTCCATTCATAAAGAACAGAACATTAAAAAAACCCCACTTAAATATAAATTAGAAATATAGCACAACTAGGGGAAGGGGTAAAATAAACAATGCAGCACAACTAAAGGCTTGAGTAAATAACACAAGGACTGTCAAAAAAAGTAACATTTTGTGTGAAAAATATGCATTTCAATTACAATACAGAGCTTAGAAACTACATTTTCCTAATGCCCTTATTTTCTCATTTAAGACTATTATAGGGGACGCCTGGGTGGCTCAGTCAATTAAGCAGCTGCCCTCGGCTCAGGTCATGATCCCAGGGTCCTGCACAAGTCCCGCATCAGGCTCCTTGCGTGGCAGGGAGCCTGCTTCTCCCTCTACCTCTACCTGCCACTCTGCCTGCTTGTGCTCTCTCTCTCTCTCTCTGACAAACAAATAAATAAAATATTTTTTTAAAAAAGACTATTATAGGAATCCAAGTTCCAAAGAACGACCAATAATCTACTTTCCTTAAAGTTATACTTCACGTCTCCTATTAACTGAAATCTTCCAGTTGTATACATGAAGGATTACATATACTGCTTCATTTTCTGTCACCTTTAAAGTACTATTTTCTTGAATTCCTCTACTAAACCATCTTTTTGGATGCTAATCCAAGTTTCATCTACCCAGAGGTATAAATGAGCTGGGGGTTTGCGGTAATGTATTTTCCAGGAAACAGGGTGGTAACCCACAACATGAGGCCTCTCTGCCTTCAGAGGCAAAATGCAATACTCTGGGTTTTGACTCTGACCTCATCATCTAAACTTCCTGCTCTCCCCGACTAGGAACTCTTAATCATTTAACTCTTATTTTTTGTCTCATAAGCATTTATCACTATCTAAAAATATCTCATTTATTTATGGCCTGATCTCCCATAAGAAAATAATCCCCAGAGAGTAGGGCTCTTATGTGTCTCACTGATTTAATCCCAGCTTCCAGAATAATACCTGGCTCATATAAAACACTTGATAAATACATACGGACTGAATTATAATTTCTGACAATACTCTAAAGAATTGGGGCCTCATTTATAAATCAATAAACCAGCCAGTAAAACTGGGATCCTTATTTTCTATCATTGTAGAGAAAAATCAAGAGGAAAAATACACCTGCTCATCAACTCTTGCTAAATTAGATATGAAAAAAAAGGACTTTTCATGAAGGCTTTTAAAAGAAATAAACATTACTAATTTTTTAGACCACCGAGGAAAACAGAAGCTCCTATTCCTTAATATACTGAACTCTTAATTTACAGAGTGACGATGCCTGACTCCCTTACCTGCAACCCTCCAGCCATTATCTCAGAGCTGCATTCAGAAGCGACTGACTCAGGACAGGGTAATTCTGATGAAGAGCATGATGATATTTACAAAAACAGTAAGCAGATCACACTATAAACAAATACAAAACCCAGGGGGCAAGGGTCCCTCTAACAAATATTTTTATGAAGTTGAATCACTGCCATTTCCCTTATCTTAAAGTGGCTGGGCAATTTTAGTTTAATGACAATATCATTCAGTCAAGTAGTGAGTGCCAAATTATGTTGTGCATCGGTTAGGATTTAAAATTCACGTTTTTAAATTAAGCAAAGGTGTTTTGATCGGAGGGTGAATCTGAGAAACCGTGTCAAGATGGTGTCTTCAGAACTATTGTGCTCTTGAGAGCTTATCCATCTAAATATATGGAAGAATAAGTATGACATAATGGACACTTAAACTTTAAATATCAGTTATTTGTGTGGACTTAACCCGAGCGTTCAGTCTGGCCAAGGCTACTCTTTCCTGATCTAAACAGCTCTCTGTAGATCTTGAGACATTTGTTCCTGCTGTGGTCAGGCAACTCTCGGTCAACACGGTGTTAAACCAGGCAGCAGTCTCAGGAGGGAAAGGGACATCTGTTTCTGCCTTGGTGAGCCCATTTCTTATAGGCAGTGGTGCAAGCTGTGTAACTGTCCCTAAAGTACTAACCTTCAGAGAAGCTCACCTTGCCTGCCAACACCAGTGCCACTGTTCACTAGTTCTGTGTCCCAGCAGCTAATACCCAGCTTTTGGTTGAAAGTACTGACTCTACCAAGAAGCAATTCTGAATGAATGAATGAATAAATAAATAAATAAATCTGGACTTTATTTCCCCATCGCCTAGAACAATAGTGTATTCGTCTATCACTGGTTTGTGGAGTATGTTATTTCTTCACTGTTTTGTTTTGTTTTTGACAGAGACAGAGATCACAAGTAGGCAGAGAGGCAGGCAGAGGGAGAGTGGGGAGGGGGAAGCAGCTCCCTGCTGAGCAAAGAGCCCGATGTGGGGCTTGATCCCAGGACCCTGGGATCATGACCCCAGCCAAAGGCAGAGGCTTAACCCACTGAGCCACCCAGGGCTCCTCTTCACTGGCTTATTTAGAGCCATTATCCTGTATCCTGTATTGGCTTATGAAATTTAAGTTATAATTCTCTTAGTAAACCCATGCTAAATAAATTACTGGCAAAAACAAATCTCAGCCTCAGCATAATGTGCCCCAAACACAACGAGCTAACAAGCTACAGCAGAATCAAGTTTCACTTAGAGGGTTATCAGAGCAAATTGGGAGGTTGATCGAGCAACGGTTTGGCACCAAGGAAAAGAGCTCATTCCTATCTTCCCTAACCACCGTCCTGCTGTCCCACACCTCACTGGGGATACCGTTCCTTTTGTTGGAAACTGAAATGATTTCTGACATCCCTTTCGAAATCACAGAAACTAGCTGGAACTGCGCCACTGGTCTACAGAGTGTACCAAAAGTGCACACAGTTTTGGGTGAGAGGTACTGGCAGGATGACAATTAAGCCAAGTTAGCCTCTCTGAACAACTTTCTGCATCGGTAAAAGGTCATAAAGTTACCTCCCCGAGAGAACGGTTAGAAATACAGTGACTGACCCAGGGCGCAGCGCGTGCGTACAGTGAGTGCCCCCTTCGCCAAGTGCAGAGCAACATCCAAGACTGGCAATGATTATTCAGCTACCAAGGTTGTGCCTGGGGATGACTGTGGAGCAACTGCACCGCCTAACAACGTGCATCTCGGCGAGCATCTCGCAAGCCCGGAGGAGCCCGGAACCCGCCTTCCGCGGGGGCCCGGGCACCGCTCGCAGCTACCCGCCGGGCCGACCTACCCCCGCCCGGTTCCTCTCGGGCAGCTGGGGCGGAGAGGACGAGCCACGCCGCCGCCTCCACCCGGGGCTCGGAGAGCGGGCGGCGGGCACCGGAAGCGGGGAGGGCCGGGCCGAGGCCCCGGGCGCGCGAGGCAGTGGGGAGACCGGTACTTCCCCCCGGCCCGCGGCGGGCGGCCGCGGCCAGCCGTCTCCAGGCGGCGACGAAGTCGGGCGGAGGGGCTCGCTGGCTCCGGCAGACGAGGGAGAACAGGGTCCCCAGGAGGAAGGCGGCCGCGGCGCAGCCCAGGTACAGGCTGAGCCTGAGCAGGACGGTGCACGGCCCCGCGCCTCCGGCCGCCTGCCAGCAACCGGGCCCCAGGCAGGAGAGGCACACGGCGGCGAGTGCGG
>LNAC01000061.1:1861703-1876329 GCA_002007465.1 Ailurus styani | reverse complement strand
GGGAGGCGGGGAAGGCGGTGATCAAGAGGAGGTGGTGAACCGACCCTTGACTCAAGTCCCTGGAAAACGGGTTTTTACTTCGGGCCGAGATTTTCGTGGACCCAACCGGTTACCTTGTTTGGACCGTATTATACACCTAATTACAGAAATAATGTGATGTCACAGTAACGAAATGACAGTTTAAAAAAGTGCCAGATTCTTATGTGGGTTTTCCTGATGTATCTTAAAAAGCATGAGTGTTTCTGTTGCTGGCTCTGCAGGATCTGCAGAGATGCCCAGGCAGCTTTGACAAATACAGGTTTTCACTGAGCCCCAGACGAGTTATTAAATGAATTGTTTAATTTTTATCCTTTCCCAGTATGTTGTAAAGAGAATTTTTACAGTCTTAAGTCCACATTTTCATTTGCCAATGTAAATTGAATCTCAGTAACTTTGAAATAAATGTCATCGGAAGGATTGCCTAGTGGATGGGATGGTTGGATAATTTTTCCATAAATTCAGTTAAATCACCAGAATGCTTAAATCCTTACAGTAACCCTATCTGTTGGATATTATGCCTGAAAAGTCTCCCAGGTGTTATGCCACTTAGGTGGCTCCTTAGCAACTGTTGAGGATTACTTCAACCATGTAAATACAGATAAGGGGATAGTTAATTCTGGTATGTGTGGTAGAGGCATGGGGGTTAGTGGGGGAGGTTGTGGGAAAATGTCAAGGGAACTAGCTCAGGGAAAAGCAGTGATTTTTCTGCTTACATAGCAAAGTGCAGAACTAGAGTTCAATCTTAAGTCTCCTAACTACAGACTCCTTCATCAGATAAACGTTCTTTGAATGTCTAATATTTGTCAGATCCTACTTTAAGCACTGGGGATATAAAGAAGAGCAAGATCCAGGAGTTCCCAGTTTGGTAAGGAGATAAAGCACGAAACTGTTAGCTATGAAAAACGATTTCAAAGAACTACCTAATCATTTGGATTGCAAATAGATGTTGGGATTCAGACCTAGTTCATAAAATGTTATGGTTGGGAAATCACGTCCTCCTGATGCATGAATTCCCTCTGTAGCATCCCAACAAGTGGACATTGAGTTTTTGCTCCAAAATTATCTACTGACCCATGGCTCATAATCTTAGAAAGTAGCTCGTTTAAAGTAGTCCTTTAAATAACTGAGCATACCCTTTCTCTTAGCCATTACTTTTACTAGCTATGAATCCCTGTTCTATAAAACATTGATCATGACTTAGATTCTGGACTCTTCATCATAGCACTGAGAGCTAAATGCTTCATTCAAGAAGTAGTTTGACCAAGCATAATATAATGCAAGTTATCTTAAGACTGCATATTGCAATCCCGGGATGACTTAAGAGCATTTTAATCTTTTGATTTCTAAGTCATGCTTTTGCCACTTGATAAGCTCCAAGTCTTTTTTCAATGAACGTTTTTCGAAGCTGAGCCCCTCAGTGCACCTTCCCTCCTCACCTTCCCTCATTCCGTGGCTGTGCTATTATTGTGTTATTATTTGGCTATTTCAGAGTACACCTCCCCATTAGGTTTTTGGCTTATTTTCCTCGGCTTGTTTCAATACAGCATAACCAGTAAGACGCTGACTGTCTGGATTCAAATCCTGACTCTACTGCTTTCTAGCCATATGGTTTTTGAACATGTCAGTTAACTTTTTTTTTTTTAAGATTTTATTTATTGACAGAGAGAGAGATCACAAGTAGGCAGAGAGGCAGGCGGAGATAGAGGAGGAAGCAGGCTCTCCGCTGAGCAGGGAGCCCGATGCAGGGCTCAATCCCAGGACCCTGAGATCATGACCTGAGCTGAAGGCAGAGGCTTTAACCCACTGAGCCACCCAGGTGCCCCTGTCAGTTAACTTCTGTGCTTCAGTTTCCTTGTCTCTAACCTCAAAGTTGTTATCAGTATTTCATGGTCAGTGAAAATAATCAATGGTGAATGATCCGAATGCTTAGAACAGTGCTTGGCACATCATAAAATCTATATGAATGTTAGCTTTTTTTCCATTTATCCAGAACCTTTTGAATCCTTACTTTCAGCTGTCCATCTCAGCTTTTTTTTTAATTCACAAACTCGTTAAAGCTTGAAGTCATAAGAGGCATACTTGATACAAGCTAATTTAAATTGTTAAAGCCATTTGAATTGCTAGGACTTAGTCTCTTCATTCCTAATGTAAGGTGGTAAAATTTTCTCCTTTCAGGACTGTTGGGGAACTCTGAGGGTATGGGAAGGGTATTAGCTCTAACTTGCATTATTTTGCCATGCACCTTCATAGGGAACTTCACTCAGGGTTTCACTCAAGGTAATCAGGGATCACAAAATTGACTTGATATGCCAAACTAATAAAGAGGAGGCGTGCTGAAAACATTTCAAATTTGGCGACCTCCAGAATTGTTACTCTCCTTGTCAGAAATACCTCTGTAATTCACTACTCTCTTTGGAAAGGTGGTTTGATCACAAGCTCAGATTGGGATAGAGAGGGTCATAAGTTAAAGTTCTGAATTCTTGTTATCTAGGTTAACACTTTTTAATTTATTCAAGGCTGCTACTGGTTTATTTAATTTCTGGTTCCCGTGAGGTTTGTTCCAATTTACTTTGTTAGTGGAAAACTGCTACACAGCAAATAAATCCCAGCAAAATGTATCACAATCACTGGAATATGTATCTAATTTTAACTCTACAGACCCTCCTTTTCTGCACAGAACTGTTCCTAAAACCATACTGCTAAATAGGACCCATTTTCCTTTAAAAGCCCCTGTGATGAGAAGATCTTGTTATTTTAGAGTTTACTGTTAGATAAATCATAGATCTCACAGCAATGTAAAGGTTAAAAAAAAAATCTTAGTTAAGGACCTTACTTTGAAGCAGAATAAGCAGCGATGAATAACGTGATCCTTAAACTTTGCCCGCCTGCCTAAGAATCCTGGTTGTGCCACCTACCAACCTCTGTGACTCTGGGCAAGTTCTTGCTCTGCTTCATTTTTCTCATTGGTAAATGGGAATGATAAAAACCTCTTAAACTTAGATAGTTTTGGCTGTTAGTTGTTCTAGAATAGTAGCACTAATACAAATGAGAGTTATATTAGTAATTTTGTGTATTTCCTGAAAAATGTAAACAAGTTTTTCTGGGGCTTGATAGTTAGAATGATTTGGGTGATTTGTTTTTGAAAGAGTTGTTTTTTAAACTAGGGAAATTTATGCTCTGGGCAATGCCATGAAACCATTTGTTTTTAAATTTGAAGAAACTAAAAAAAAAATTATTTTTATTTTTATTTATTTTTTTCTTTGAGAGAGCACAGGGAGGCAGGGGTGGAAGGAAGGGCAGAGGGAGCAGGACAGAGAGAATCTTAGGCAGGCTCCCTGCTCTATCTCATAATTCTGGGATCATGGATCTCAGGACCCTGCGATCATGACCTGAGCCAAAACTGAGAGTCAGACACTTAACCAAACTGAGCCACCCAGGCACCCCTCCCCCAATTTTTTTAATCACAAAGGTATCTTTTAACCATGTAACAAAGTGAGAAACAACAAAAACAATACCTGTAACCCCTTTTTATTCCATCCCTTGACATTTTGGATTAAAGAGTTAATTACCTTACAAAAGAGGTTAACTTTTGGGAATTTAATGACGAAATGATGTTTATTAGAGCTGCCCACCATGCAGTGGCTGTTTTGATTTGTTGGTTTCCTTTTTGAACTCAGGTGAGCAGAATTGGATTGACAGTGATCATTGTCATACTCTTTTTTTTTAATGATTTTTTTTTTAAGTTGGCACTATGCCCAGCATGGGGCTCCAGCTTACAACCCAGAGAGCAAGAGTCACATGCTCAACTTGCTGAGGCAGCCAGGTGCCCCTCAGTCATACTCTTTGTGATGTGATGACCCATGATCACAGGCCTCTGCCAGGTTCTTTATTTTTACCCACTGTGGACTTCTTCACCCTCATTCCTTCTTTTCCCTCACAGCCTCATACTCTTAGCTGTTTAATAGCTAAGAACTGGTCCTTCCAGTCCATGCTATGTAATTTTGTGCCCATGAGGTATTCAGTATCATGTGTGTTTGAAGTTTTCTATAATTGTTCATTTAATTCTGCTCTTTAGTAAACATTATTTTTGTAGATCTCAGCTCATCCTTTTTGACTGACATATAGTATATCATATACAACAGTTTGCTTATCCGTTTTTCTCTTATTATACTTTGAGTTTTTTCCCAACCCATTGCTATTACAGTAGTGCTATAATGAACATCCTTGTACATGTGCCCAGAAATACAATTCTGGAGGTGGTAGAACCAGGTTTGTGTCTGACTCCATTCATTCTTTTTCATTGTGCAGACTCCAGTCATCATTTATTTGCTTAATTTATTGCAGGGACACTATTATAAAGACGGTAATGGAAATATTAAAAATGCAGTGTGATTGTTGGTTTTCTTCTAACAGGTCAACTTAGTTTTGCCCTCTCCCCCCCCACCCAGTTTTTGTTTAAATGTATAAATTGTATTATTAATCCAGTATGGATAAACAGTTTTGTATTGTGCATTTTTCATGCTGATGTATCACCTAAATCGGGGATCCACAAACTTTTTCAGTAAAGGGTCAGTTGGTAAATATTTTAGACTTTGTGGGCTGTCTGGTCTCTGTCACAGCTACTCAACTCTGCAGGAATAGTGTGATAGCCGTCAGAGACAATATCTAAACCTGTGGCTGTGTTCCAGTAAAACTTTACTTACAAAAACAGATGGCATTGTGCTATGGTGAGTGCTGTGAAAGGTGTAAGCCTGATGATTCACAGAGCTGTACCCCTGGGGCAAATAACAACAACAACAACAACAAAACAGATGGCAGGTCAGATTTGGCTCGTGCACAGTAGCCAGAAATAATTCTTTTAATGGAGTCATAATATTTTTCTTTTCAAGTTTTTTCAGTATTACAGGTAACGCTGTAATGCACACCATTCCTTCTTTTTAGTACTATATTCTTAGGATGAATTTTAGAAGTAAAGGTACTGATTCAGAAGGCTTATGGCTTTCTTATGGCTCTGAAGATTAATAGCCAAATGCCAAGGGGATAAGTTTTCAATTTTTATAAATTAAGAGAGTAGACTTTAATTTTAGTGTGGATAAATATGACATCTAAAACCTTATTAAATATCTTTAAGAATTTGTGGAAAGGCATCCTTCTGTTGATAAGAGTTTTAAAACTTACGAGGGCATTGATCTGTGTTATGGGAAATAATATTTCTTGTATTTATTATTTAGGTATAAGTTATCTGATTTTTCTTTAAACTTTTAAGATCTCTTTACATATCTCAATTTAAATCTAATAATGTGTTAGAACTTTAAAACTCACTTGTACTTTGATTAATCTTCATTTAGCTTGATTTTCCCTGAACATTCTATACCATTTGCAGACTTGCAAATTTAATTTATAATGAGTAGCACAATTACAATTTTAGTATATTTGATTTTCTTAAGTACCTGGAACACCTGACAAGGGATACTTATATATCTAATAAAGGAAGTTTAACTAAGCACTTAGACATTTTTAATAAATCTAGTAAGTCTTAACTTATTTAATTAGTCAGATTCCCTTAAGCATTTAAAATTTTTTTTTTTTTAAAGATTTTATTTATTCATTTGACACAGAGAGAGAGATTACAAGTAGGCAGAGAGGCAGGCAGAGAGAGAGGAGAGAGGAGGAAGCAGGCTCCCTGCTGAGCAGAGAGCCCGATGTGGGCCTCGATCCCAGGACCCTGGGATCATGACCTGAGCCGAAGGCAGCGGCTTTAACCCACTGAGCCACCCAGGCGCCCAAGCATTTAAAATTTGATTGCAAATAAATTTTTATGTTTAATATGTCAGAATCTCTTAAATTCTTCAAAACCTTAAAGGCAGAAAAAGTTACTACATACCTCACATACCTCTAATCTGTCTTATTAACCCATTGCATTAGTACTGATAGTATGAGTTTGGTTGATTTTTTTTTTTTTTTTAAGATTTATTTATTTGACAGAGAGACACACAGTGAGAGAGGGAACAGCAGCAGGGAGTGGGAGAGGGAGAAGTAGGCTTTCCTGCAGAGCAGGGAGCCTGATGCGGGGGCTCCATCCCAGGACGCTGGGATCATGACCTGAGCCAAAGGCAGACGCCTAACAACTGAGCCACCCAGGCGCCCCTGGTTGCTTTTTAAATCATGTTTGTACTTGATTTATAGGTTGCAGAATAACTTAAGCAATAAAAGGCTCCAGAGTATCTTGGCTGATTGAGAATACAGATTACATAATTTGTTATTGTGGTAGAATTAATCATAATTTGAATATACCGAGTGCATAATTGGATTATTGGCTATATATTATGAGAGATTTATACGTACCTTTCCTTTAATGTACCTCATATTATTTGCCCTTTTGAATATCATTTTGATTTTGAATATCATATAATAGCTTTCCACAGAAGTACTTTTTCATTTTTAAGTATATTTTGTGTGTTTTGCTTTCCAGTACAAAATTGTCCAACTTGGACAGTGGAAGTCCCTTTAAACTAGAGCCTTTGTATATCACAATATCAGACATATTTGAATACTGTGCCTTCTGATAGCAGTAAGATATTCTAGTCCCTTGTTTTTCTTTACCTCCAGAAATAGAATCAGCTGCCTTCCAAGTCATTATGGTTTTTTGATTGTTGGGGTTTTTTGTTTGTTTTGTGTGGAGGGGGGTGGGAAGTTAGTGGAGAATAGTATTAGAGGTCAAATTCTAAATTCATGATGGCTTAGCTGATTTGGGGAAGGTTTTAACACCATTCCTTCTCATTCTAAACTCTAATTGTACCTACAAAAGGCAGATTTTCCTTAGGGTTCACCTAGATGTGTGGATATTTCTCAAGGTATGTTTGTGATACGCTTGCCTTGAGTACTCTTGTGAGTGAACTTCCTTATGTTTCAAATCACTGGTACAATTTATTATTACCCCTGTAGCCTGATTATTGCTGAGTTACTATTTTTTTGGTGGTTTTTTGGTCATGTTTCTCTATAATCAAACTTCTTAGTTTGGGATATGCAATTACTGTGAAAAGTATTGGGACATTATTCTTTAGTTTGATGGTAACACTGGCCTCTTTTTCAGATATATTTTTACCATCATGGATCGGTTTATAGATATATCAGAAGGTGAAGTGGACCATTCCTTCTTTGACAGTGACTTTGAAGAAGCAAAGAAATGTGAAAGTAACTCAGTTTTTGACAAGCAAAACGATGACCCTAAAGAGAGAATAGATAAAGATACAGAAAATGTAAGCTTGAAATTTGGAATACAAAGAAAGGAAAATGAAATAAAGGAGAAAATTCCTCCAGAAGAACACTCTGTAGAAAATGATAATATGCAAACCAGAAATTCTTTATTATTGACCACTTCAAGATCAAAAAAATTGTGGGATGCTACAACAGGGCATAAAGTACACTTGCCCACTCCAAGTAGAATTCCCAAAATTATAAAAGAAGGTGAAGATGATTATTATACAGATGGAGAGGAAAGCAGTGATGATGGAAAAAAGCAACATGTCCGGTCCAAGTCAGCTAAGCCATCTAATAACTTTAAAAAAAACGTAAGTAAAAAGTATTCCAAAAATAATTCTTTTTCCTCTTCTTCCTCTTTGTCTTCCTCATCTTCAAGTTCAGACACAGATTGTTCAGATGCAGGGTCCGATAACTGTATTTCTGATTCATCACCATCATTAAAGAAACGTCTGTGTGGTGTAACCCACTTGTCACCAAAACAGAAATATAAACCAGGAATGAAAGCAACAGGAATACAGCCTTCAAGTACTAAACCAAAAGTCAATGACTATCCTGAGGAATCTGAAGATACTGTGACAGATGTCACTCCTCTGTCAACTCCAGACATCAGCCCTGTTCAGTCTTTTGAACTGGGAGCGTCAAATGATCAAAAAGTAAAAGTTAAAAGGCAGGAAAATGTGAGTCAAGAAGTATATGGAAATGTTGAGGATTTAAAAAAGAATTCAAAATCTTTGAAATCAACCAAAAAAGGGCAAGAAAAACGTGGACCTGATCTCACTTCAAAATCTTCAGTGTTAGATTCCAATTCAGACCACAGATACAAACAAAAAGCCTTACATGACACGATGGACCTCAGTCATCTTTTGAAAGGTAATTTTCTTTGCTTTTTAAAAGCTGTATATATTGGACAAATATTAAACTTCATGGTATATTGAGCTTAAATATCAAATACTATAAATTTGCATTGATTTTTCTGTTTAGGTATATTGTTTGGGATAATTAATGTAATAACTTTACCGAATATCCTATTTTACCATAAAAATACCTGGAATACCATTAGTTG
The DNA here is from genome assembly GCA_002007465.1 of Ailurus styani. Taxonomy (NCBI): domain Eukaryota; kingdom Metazoa; phylum Chordata; class Mammalia; order Carnivora; family Ailuridae; genus Ailurus; species Ailurus styani. The sequence continues at coordinate 1,867,964 of LNAC01000061.1, read as the reverse complement.
TAATATTGAAAAGCTAATAACTGGGACTAGAAACCAGTACCCTAATTTTGTTTTAGTGTCTTACAGAGTCATAAAGTCTAGAGGGACCACATAGATAAATAAGAGGAGTGGAGACAGATGTTTTTCACATTTGAGAGATGTGGGCATAAGATATATTTCACTTTCGGGGCGCCCAGGTGTCTCAGTCGTTAAGCGTCTGCCTTTGGCTCAGGTCATGGTCCCAGGGTCCTGGGATCCAGCCCCGCATCGGGCTCCCTGCTCAGCAAGAAGCCTGCTTCTCCCCCTCCCACTCCCCCTGCTTATGTTCCCTCTTTTGCTGTTTCTCTCTGTCAAATAAATAAAATCTTAAAAAAAACAAAAGAGTGATTTTTCTATCACGTTAAAAAAAAAGATATATTTCACTTTCTTCTTTAAGAAAGGCAACAGTACTAAAGTTAAAATAACCTGACCTGTTGTCTTCATATCAGAGAAAGTGGCAAAAATGCTAGCAAATGAAATTTCAGAATAAATTGTAGGGAACTATTCAGACTTTAAGTTAAAGGTTAAATAGGATTATTTGAAAATAATTACCAAGTTGATGAAATAGCATAATTCAAGTTTCAGTTCCTTTAAGATACAAATTTTTTAACATATAATTGACACAGAGTATTCTGTTGGTTTCAGGTATATACCACAGTGATTCAGTACTTTTATACATTAAGAAATGATCCCCATGACAAGTCAGTTACCATCTGTCACCATATAAAATTATTACACTATTATTGACCATATTCCTTATGCTGTATATTACATCCCTGTGACTTATTTTATAACTGGAAGTTTGTACCTCTTAATCCCCTTCACCTGTTTTGTCCCCCACAACCCCTAACCCTTCCTCTTCTCTGGTAAGCAACAGTTCCCTATATCTTTGAGTTTGTTTAGTTTTGTTCTTTTGTTTGGGTTTTTAGATTCCACATATAAGTGAAAGACAAATATGGTATATTTGTCTTCATCTTATTTTACTTAGCATCATACCCTCTAGGTCCATGTTGCCACAAATGGCAAGATCTCTTTCTTATTGCTGAGTAGTACTCCATTGTGTGTGTGTGTGTGTGTGTGTGTGTGTGTATGTGTATGTATACGTATATATGTGTATATATATATACATACACACACACCCCACATCTTTATCGGTTCATTTGTCGATGAATACTTAGGTTGCTTCCATATCTTGACTATGGTAAATGATGCTGCAGTGAACATAAGGTATGTATATCTCTTCAGATTGGTGTTTTCATTTTCTTTCGATAAATACCCAAAAAGATTGCTAGATCATATGTATGGCCTTTCTGGTTTTAATTTTTGAGGAACTTCCATTGTGTTTTCTGTAGTGGCTGCACCGAGTACATTCCTAACAGTAAGAGGGTTCCCTTTTCTCTACATCCTCAGCAACTCCTGTTGTTTTTGTATTGTTGATTTTAGCCTTTCTGACAGGTGTGAGGTGGTACCTCATTGGAGTTTTCATTTGCATTTCCCTGAGCATTAGTTATGTTGAGCATCTTTTTATGTACCTGTTTGCCATCTATAAGTCATCCTGTCATCTCTGGAAAAATGTCTATTCAGGTCTCTGCCCTTTTTTCTAAATTAAAGTATAATAATTAATACACAGTGTTAAAGTTTCTGGTGTACAGTGTAATGATTCAGCAATTCTATACAGTACTCAGTGCTCATCGTGACAAGTGTACTGTTAATTTCCTTCCTTTATTTCACCATCCACTTACCCACCTCCTCTCTGGCAACCACTAGTTCTCTGTATTTAAGAGTCTGGTTTTTTGTCTTTTTTTTCTTTGTTTTGTTTCTGAAATTCCACATATGAGTGAAGTCATGGTGTTTGTCTTCCTCTGACTTATTTCTCAGTATTATACCCTCTGGGTCAACCCATGTTGTTGCAAATGAAAAGATCTCATTCCTTTTTATTGCTGAGTAATAGTTCATTGTACATATATACCACATTTTCTTTATCCATTCATCTATGTGTGAACACTTGGGTTGCTTCCTTATTTTGGCTACTATAAATAATCAGTAACCATAGGGGTGCATATATGTTTTTAAATTAGTGTTTTGTTTTGTTTTTTAAGTAGATTCCACACCCAGCATGGAACCCAATGTGGGGCTTGAACTCATGACCCTGAGATCAAGACCTGAGCTGAGATCAAAAGTTGGATGCTTAACCAACTGAGTCACCCAGGTGCCCCATAAATTAATGTTTTTTTATTTCTTTGGATTAAATACCCAGTAGTGGAATTACTGGATCATATGCTATTTCTATTTTTAATTTTTTCAGGAACCTCCCTTATTGTTTTCCACAGTGGCTACACCAGTTTGCATCCCCACCAACAGTGCATGAAGGATTCTTTTTCTCCCATCCTCACCAACACTTGTTATTTCTTGTCTTTTTGATTTTAGCTGTCCTGACAGGTATAAGGTAATATTTCATTGTGGTCTGCTCAGGTCCTTTGACCATTCTTTAATCAGGTTATTTTTTGATAGTTTTTGAGAGTGTAAGTTCTTAAAGTGTAAGTGTAAACCAAACCCGTTATCAGATGTATGATTCAAATATCTTCTCACATCCAGTAGATTGCCTTTTCATTTTATTGACGGTATTCTTCACTGCGCAAAAGCTTCTTAGTTTGCTGTAATCGTGTTTATTTTAGCTTTTATTGCCCTTGCCTGAGGAGACTAGTCCAAAAAAATATTGCAAAGACTGATGTCAGAGAGCTTATTGCTTATGTTTTCTTCTAGGAGTTTATGGTTTCAGGTCTTACATTCAAATCTTTAATCCATTTTTAGTTTATTTTTGTATATGGTGTGAGTTGGTCCAGTTTCTTTTGCATATAGCTCTCTGGTTTTTCTAACACCATTTATTGAAGAGACAGTCTTTTCCCATTGTATTATAATCTTGTCGTCTTTGTCATAGATTGACTGTATTTGCGTGTGCTTATTTCTGAGCTCTCTGTTCTGTTCCATTGATCTATGTGTCTTTTTTTTGTGCCAGTCCATACTGTTTTGATTACTATAACTTTGTAGTATAGTTTGAAATCAAGAAGTGTAATACCATGTTTTTTTAATCCTTTCTCGATATTGGTTTGGCTATTTGGGGTTTTTTGTGGTTCCCTACAAAATTTAGAATGTTTTATTCTTGCTCTGTGAAAAATGCCATTGGTATTTTATGGGGATTGCGCTGAATCTATAGATTGTTTTGGGTAGTATGACATTTCAAGAATATTAATCTTATAATCCATGAGCATGGTAAATCTTTTTATAAGATATAAATATTTTTTAATTAGTTAAGATTTTTATTGCTGTATTTCCACCAATATTATTTTTTGGACATCAGTTTATTATTATTATTTGGTATGAAAGAAACAATTTTTTTCCGGGTGGGGTAAAAACAACTTGAAACTTTATCTTTACACTAGTAAACGTAACTGTAAAATATACGTTTGCACGTTAGATTTTGAAGATATCTAATGTCATTTGATATCAAATGAAGCGTCATTTGATATCAAATGTCATTTGAAGATAACATTTTTAAATTGTAAATAATATTCTCTGTCTTTGTTTAAAATACAGTTGAAAGAATAAATCTTTAGGTACATAATTTACATATAGGGGTAATGTAAGAGTGCAAACAGAGCGCTTAGGTAGTCAAATGATTCTCACAGGGTAAAGTATTTTGGAGGAGTTTACACTTGTCCCCTTTTTCGTAGGTTTTCTTTTCTCTTTGCTCTGATTGTATCTATTGATTGTTTAGTGTGTCTTTTCATGGTAATTTGGCCATTACCATCTAGTTGTTAAGCCTCCACTCAATCTCTTAAAACTTTCAGGACTGAGTTTTTTTGTTCTTGCCCCTTCACTTCTTCCCCTAACAACCAGAGTGATCTTTTAAAAATAAAATTAGTTTTACTAGTTTTCTTCTTAACTCTTCCTTGGGCTTACTCTTATGTTAAGAATAAAATCCAGATTCCTTATTGTAGCCTAACAGGGTTAATGTCAGTGATTCTCATCCCAGGCAGTATATTAGTGTCACCTGGGAGACTAATATTAAAACAAGCAACAAATACTGATGCCTAGGTTCCACAGAAATTTTGATGCAGTTAGTCTAATGGGCTATTAAAGTTGATGAAAACCATTACTGTACATCGTGTGGATATTTCTTATATCTCCTTTTTTTAAAAAAAAGAAAAAATCTTTGATTACCTTGCTGCAGTCACAATGCTTCCTTACTGTTCTCAGATACTTTGTATTTATGGAGTATTTCCACGTGCTGCTGCCCTTTTTCTTTGCATAGACACCTTCTGTCTGTTTTCAAGTCTTGGTTTATATATCACCTCCTCAGAGATACTTTTTTCTGAATGTTCTATTTTTAGTAGCTTCATATCCCTACCCCTGGCTCTCTCTCTCAAAAGCCTGGTTTCCTTCCATCAGGATACTTATCAGGCCCTGGAATTCGTGTAGTTTGCTTATTTCTCCCACTAGAGTATATATAAGCTACATGAGGGCAGGATCTTAGTCATTGCTAGAACTCTTGGCACAAAATAAGTATTTGTCAGTGAATGAATGAAGGAAACTTCTGTTGTTGCACAGCTACAATGGTTAGGAAGCATATTTCATGTTTCACTGACATTTGATTTTTTTAACAATTACCTCTTAGATTGGCTTCTGAAAGACACAGGATACATCTGTGGCACCGTCAAAGTTACAATTGCTAATATATTTGATATTCTTTTTTAGGGAAAATCTCTAATTCTTTGTCAAGCCATCCACTGTAAAAATTTTCACTTTTAAAAAAAATTTTATGGCCACTTTCTAGTCTATAAGATCAGTTGTATGATTCATGAGGTTGATGATTGATCAAGTTGAGGACTTCATCTGTCTTCAACATTTCCAGATTGCCAGCACAAACCCCAGTGTTCTAGCACAACAGTTTTCAAACTTTTTGGCCTTTGGACCACAAACATTTACACTCTTAAAAATTATTGTGGACCCCAGAGAGCCTCTTGTTTATATGGATTGTATCTATAAATATTTAGCATATTAGAAATTATATTAGAAATTTAAACAATATTAATTCATCTGAGAATAATGGTAATAAATCAGTAAGATAGTAAGTATGTTTTATGAAACATAACTATCTTTCAAAAAAAATGAGTAATTTTTGCTAATCTCTAATGCGTGGCACTAGAAGATAGCTGGATTCTCATATCGGCTTCTGTATACATCTGTTGTTATATTTTGTTTGAAGTACATGAAGAAAAACTGGCCTCACACAGATCTTTAGAAAACGGAGGAGTATTTTAATGCCCTTTCAGTTAATATTAGATATTCTTTGATACCAGGATTCCACAGGTGTTAGTTTCTTAAATGTTAGTTACAATGTGAAATTTGAGACTAATTAATTCATAGTGTATTATTGTATAATTTATTGATTGATCTTACATTTGAATGTGTCTTTTACCCTTTCATAGTTTTTTAACAGGATGCGTAGGTTATTTGGAAAATACTGGTTTATTGAGCTTATAAATGACATATTTCATAATACACTATATAAAATTATGGTTGTTAATATCACTGCCAATCTCATCAGGTTTTTGAGAAACTTTCAAACTCAAGTTTGCCAAAAATTATGATTTTTGCTAAAGCACTCAGATTTTCTTATCACCAAAACATACAGTCAGTTGTTTTCCTTGAAGTTGACAGAATTTTTATTTATTTTTAAAGATTTTTAAGATTTTATTTATTTATTTGACACAGACAGAGATTAGATCACAAGTAGGCAGAGAGGCAGGCAGAGAGAGAGAGGAGGAAGCAGGCTCCCCACTGAGCAGAGAGCCCGATGCGGGCCTCGATCCCAGGACCCTGAGATCATGACCTGAGCCGAAGGCAGAGGCTTTAACCCACTGAGCCACCCAGGCACCCTGAAGATTTTATTTTTAAGTAATCTCTATACCCAATGTGGGCCTTGAACTCACAACCCTGAGATCGAGTCACATGCTTTACCAACTGAGCCAGCCAGGGACCCCAACAGGATCTCTGTTTTTAAAAGTAATATTTGTAATATAAAAATTGGAAGGTGTTTGAAATTAAATCATAAAAATTTATCTGATGAGATAATGTAGACCGGTCATTAATGCTTTGTACTAATAATGTGCATCTTAATATATTTGCTTTTTTTCTTCTGTGTTATATCTAGTGCCGAGTTCTTCATTTCTTTTTTTTTTT
>LNAC01000061.1:1836132-1861596 GCA_002007465.1 Ailurus styani | reverse complement strand
CCATCCCAGGACCCTGAGATCATGACCTGAGCCGAAAGCAGAGGCTTTAACCCACTGAGCCACCCAGGCGCCCCCGAGTTCTTCATTTCTAGTGTGATTTATATGTATTTAAAAGTAGCAGCCTAACATGTGGCATATAAAGTATCTCATAAAACTGTCTTTGGGGCACTCCTGATTTCTGCTCAGGTCACTATCTCGAGGTGGTGAGACTGAGCCCTCAGTGTGGAGTCTGCTTATCCCTTTCTCTACTCCTCCCTCCCCACCCCGCATGTGTGCTCTCTGTCTCTCTCAAATAAATAAATTAAAATCGTAAAAAAAATTTTTTCTTTAAAGTAGGCTGAGGGGCTCCTGGGTGGCTCAGTTGTTAAGCATCTGCCTTCGGCTCAGGTCATGATCCCAAAGTCCTGGGATCGAGCCCCGCATCAGGCTCCCTGCTCTGTGGGAAGCCTGCTTCTCCCTCTCCCACTCCCCCTGCTTATGTTCCCTCTCTTGCTGTCTCTCTCTCTCTGTCAAATAAATAAAATCTTAATAAAATAAAATTAGGTTAAAAAAGGTACAAATGGATATTGAAAATAATGTTGCAGAAAATTAGTGAAAATGTATATTATGACTTGCGGGTTTTATTGTGTTTTTTTAATACTGTTTGACTAAATTATAATTATTTTAAGGGCCTACTGTTCCATTTCTTATTTTTTAAGTACTTTTTGATTCCATAAATCATTAGTATTTTTTCAAGATTGTATTTATTTATTTGAGAGAGAGAAAGAAAGCACAAGCGGTGGGGGGGGGGTAGGGACAGAGAGTGAGGGAGAAGCAGGCTTCCCACTGAGCAGGGAGCCCAACTCGGGGCTCGATCCCAAGACCCTGGAATCATGACCTGAGCCAAAGGCAGCCGCTTAACTGACTGAACCCCTCAGACGCCCCTTGATTCCACAAATTGTAAGGACCACTCCATCTAAGAATGAGAGGGCAAGAGAGAGGGGACACATCCGATAAAAAGCTTCTTTTAGGAAGCTTTTTTCCTTATTTTTTTTCCTTTTTTAGGAAGAAGGAACACTTCACTCTTTCGGATTGTCAGATTTTAAAAAGCCACATAATGGAAAATAATTTGTGATACCTGAGCTTTTTGTTCAAGAACTGTCAATGATCGGGCGCCTGGGTGGCTCAGTGGGTTAATGCCTCTGCTTTCGGCTCAGGTCATGATCTCAGGGTCCTGGGATCGAGGCCCGCATCGGGCTCCCTGCTCAGCGGGGAGCCTGCTTCCCCCTCTCTCTCTCTGCCTGCCTCTCTGCCTCCTTGTGATCTCTCTCCCTCTGTGAAATAAATAAATAAAATCTTAAAAAAAAAAAAAAAAAGAACTGTCAATGATCATCTCTTTTATTGGGATGATTTTGGATGTAGGAAACAGAAATTCCTAATGAAACAATGTTTCTCACCTAACAAGAATTCCAGAGATAGACCAGGCTTGAGAGTTGACCAATTCAGTGGTTCAAAAATGTCCTTAAAGACCCAGGTTCTACCACTGTGTTCCCCCAGCTGTGGTGTTTGCTTCATTCTTAGGCTAGTGGGAGATGTCTGCAGCAGTTTTTAGTATTTACATCCAGACATGAGAATGTCCAGAGAAAGGGAAGCTTATCTCTTCCTCTGGCGCTCTTAGAATGGAGGAAACTTTTTTTTTTTTTTTTTTTTAAGATTTTATTTATTTGACAGAGAGGGAACACAAGCACGGGAAGTGGGAGAGGGAGAAGCAGGCTTCCAGTGGAGCAGGAAGCCCGATGTGGGGCTCCATCCCAGGTCCCTGGGATCATGACCTGAGCCAAAAGCAGACGCCCATGACTGAGCCACCCAGGTGCCCTCCCCCCTTTTTAAAGATTTTATTTATGGAGGAAACTTTAAAGAAGTACTTTCAACTGACTCACTTACGTCTCATTGCCCAGAATTGAGTTATACTCCTATTTGTAAGACAGTCATTGGCAAGAGAAATAGGATTATTATGGGCCTGACTCACCCTGAAGTTAGAAGTGGGAATCAGGAGAAGGGAGGTCAGCCTCCCCTTAGGGACAGGGCTTCATGGGATAGGTGGTGTCTTTAAAAGTGAGGCCGGGAGATTGTTAAGAATTAAGAAGGAGGAAAGTAGAAATGTAAGGCTAATTGGGCAACCAGCTTTATCTACTAGGCCAGAGTTTCTCAAGCTTTAATATGCATTGCATACAGGGGCACTGGGTAGCTCAGCGGTTTAAGTGTCAGACTCTTAATTTTGGCTCAGGTCAGGATCTCAGGGTTGGGAGATTAAGCCCCTCATCTGTCTCTGCTCTGAGCAAGGAGCCTGTTTAAGATTCTCTATGTCCCTCCCTCTCTCAAAAAAAAAAAAAAGAAAAGAAAAGAAAAAGAAAAATGCATGCACACAGGTCACTTGAAGAGCCTCTTAAAATGCAGATTCTGATTTACTAAATCTAGAGTAGAAAACCTGAAGAGCTACATTTGTAGTCAACTCAGTGGTGATACCAGTGCTTATTCAAGGACCTTAGTATTGAGTTTCAAGACATTAAAAATCTATTTGGTTTCATTGAGAATAAATATACATATCCCTCACTATTCCTTTCTAATTCATTTTTGAAACTTAGTTGGATATAGAAAGCCTAAGTATTTTTCCCACCCCAAATCCCTAAACAATATTCTCCAAATATAAATGAAGCACTGAAACACTGTTCAACACAAGGACTGAGAGCTAAATGTAGAAGGAAAATATATTCATAGTGCTGCAAGGTAGGGAACCCTGATCTGATTGACCTGACTCTAAGTACTGCTCAGAGCTTTTAAAGGCACAGGAACAAAGGTGGCATTTTGCCACTTGGTCCATCTGTTACTGGAGTCCTTAATATAACAATCCACAAAATACTTCTTTATAACAGTGAAAGATTGTATACACTAATTATAGCTATCAGTCTATTGCATAAAGCATTTCTTTGTATTACTTCAGTTTTTCGGAGTTGTTATTTATGCTCAATTGACCTACTGTTTTTCAAATCCAAGAATAATTTCATAAGTTTTCTTTGTTTTCCTCATAAAACTAAATTGTTGGGCCTGGTGAGAGGGAGATGTGTGCATGGCCAAGCTATTCCTTTTCTGCACTTATTTCTCAATATGTTTTTACCACTTTTAACTTCTGTTCTGTGGGGGTGTTCTGGACCTCTTTGGCTCAGCTAATTTCTTCACAACCTTTTCCACTTAACATGAAGAAGACAAGAGTGATAATGCATAGCACATCTCACAAATTATGAGCAGGAGATGTGATCCTATCAGAGAACAGCTGAGGTGGGAACACAGCATAGTCTGCACCCTCTCAATTTAAACATTTTCACTAGCTTCAATGCAAAGATACATTGAAATAGTTTTATTGTTTTGAGTAAAAAATTTAGTGAGTTATTAAAGTATTCAGCCAGAGTTTAGATAGTGAGGGATGCCTATAGAGCTAACAGTGTCAATGTTATTTATTGGTTTAAAATAACGTGTTAACAAGTTTGTAAATTTGAACTATAAAATATTAAACCTTTGAAACAAAGGTTAATCAAGGAATATAAAATCAAGTATCCCAGTTATAGGCCAGAGAATAGGAAACAATTTTGAACTTGGTTACTTACATAGTGAGGTGAAGAAAATTCTGGAAGTGGAATCAGAAGACTTTTGTCTTCTGAGTATTATCCATGTGACCATAGACAAGCAGTAACTATTCTGTGCCCCAGTTTCTTCATTTGTAGAATGAGGCAGTTGATAGGTTGCTAAGATGTATTCTAAATTCAGGGTTCTGGGGTTCTGTGAGAACTGCTAGAAGGGAAGATTAGTGTAGACTAGCAGTATTAGATATTTGACTTTATCTGATAGCTGACTTCAAAGTAGATCTTTAAAATTTCTAAGTATTTCGGTCTTTTTTAGCTCAATAACATGACTGATTTGGGGGACTTCTGCCTCCACCCCAAGCCTGTCTTTGCTATATATATATGGTTGAAAAGATGTGATTGGAATTGGTTCTTTGGCCTTAAACTGTAAAGCATTGACTAGGCAGGCAGAGAGGATGTTTTAAGAATGGAATGGTGGAGTAAACAAAAGTTTATGTATTGGTTTATGGCATGAACAAATTGAATACGTGACTAGATTTGAAGGTGTGTTTCATTCTTTGTATAGGTAAAATTAGGTCAATTTAGGAAGAAACTTGAGGGCAAAATAGACACATTTTAGAAATGCTCCACCTCAAATTTTACCACCTAGATTCTGTATGAAATAATTAGATACATCATTAGAGATGTATTCTGAGAAGAAAAACTAATATAAGAGAAAGAAATGGGATTCAGGAAACATTGATGAGTAAAGAAAGTGGTTAAACTTACTGCTAAACTGACACCAACGCAGGATGGAATGAAGCAAAGTACCTTACTCAAGGGGAAGGTCTGGACCCTGTTTTACTCCATGAAGAAGAGGCTGCCTGTTCTGAGATTGGCTCCTACCCCATCCTCCCCGGCAGCAAGTCTTAGCCCTTTATTGGCAGGCCACAGCAAACAGGATTCCCCCTTTTTGAGGGGAGTGGGAAATGTCAGATATCCTCAACTCACAACTAAATGTTAATCAACTTTTGAGAAAAGCTAGAATCAGCAGAGAGGCACCAGACTCACAGATGAAGAACATAAACTTGAAACAGAGCTCAGTGATTTTAGAGAGGAACTGCAAGGACAACACTGTTTTCACTAATAAAACTAAGGCATGGGGGCGCCTGGGTGGCTCAGTCGTTAGCTCAGGTCAGGATCCCAGAGTCCTGGGATTGAGCCCCTCATCGGGCTCCCTGCTTGGCAGGAAGCCTGCTTCTCCCTCTACCACTCCCCCTGCTTGTGTTCCCTCTCTCACTGTGTCTCTGTCAAATAAATAAAATCTTAAAAAAAAAAACAAAGGCATGATTTGCCTTTTACGTTCTCCTGTCACACATGCATAGTGGATTTTCCAGGGGCTGCACTACAATGACAGCACGCTGCAGTGAACGCAGAAGCAGATATGAGCATCCAGTTGTCTTCTATTAAGCCAGGCATTAAAGTATTTGCAATATTGTTAAACTCTGCCACTTTCCTTGCTAATTTCTTTTTTTTTTATAAGAGAGTGATGTTAACCTATCATGGGTTTATTATTTTCAGACGAATTAATGTCTTTAAAGTATTTTTTTTTATCTCTAATGTAAATATTGATGAATGTAACTCATATAAACATTCTTTGGAGGGTCCTGAGACCAAGAACTTCTAGCAGGATAGAATTAGAATTTATCATTTCCAGTGTATTAGAGAAAAAAATTAGCATAGTCAATCTTCCTAAAGGGGTAAAAATGGGAAAAAATAACAAAAAATCATTAAAAAAAGGAAGATTGTAGAAAGACCAAACAGTATAAGTAGATGGTTTTAACTTACCAGAAGATACCATCAGAGCATCTTTGAGAATTTAAATCAAATACAACCTAAAAAGACATTTTAAGTAGTATAGGAGGAATGAAAATAAAGAGCAGAAAATGGAAGTATCAATCCTAATAGTTTACAAAGTAGAATTCAAGATGGGGAAGGCATGAAAGGGACAAAGAAATGTTTTACATTAGTAAGCTGACCAAATCTACCAAAATGATTGAACAGTCATTGATTTGAAATTTGTGATAAAAAGCAAAACAAAACTAGATCATGAAATGGGCAAAGCCATAATCACTGTGGAAGACTGATTGATAATGATATACACACCAAAATTAACTGCCTGTGTATGGTCCACAGATATTTTGTCTCTTACACAGTATTTTTTTTAAGTGATGAAATGCCAGTTACTATTGCTAAAAAAACAAATCACCCCAATACTTGGGGTGTGGAGAGACTCAGAAGCAGGGGTGACTTGACAGTGGGCACTGGAGTCCTCTGAGTGCTGGTTTGACATGTCAGGTGTCTGGGATTGCGAGGCTTAAAGACCAGGACTGCTGAAAGAGGGCCCACATGCGGTTTTCCTTGTGTCCTGGCTTCAGTGTGGCAGCCTCAGTACCGCTGCATTTCTTAACATGGTGCTCAGGGCTCCAAGTACAGTGTTCAAGGAAACAAGGCAAAAACCTCATCACTTTTTATGGCTTAGCCTCAGAATGTGACCATGCCAGTCGCATAGCATCATTTCTTCCGTATTGTATTAAACAGCTATAAACCTTCCCAGATTTCAGAGGGAGGGACACATACCCTCCATCCTGATGGGAGGACTATCAAGTTTATGGACAGGTTTCAGAACCTCTTCAACCTATGGCCACACACTGATTTGTATTCCTTCAGATGCAAAAACACATTACGCTTACCAAAGATCCCACTCCCCACGACGCCCCACCTCGCCATCCAGGGTCGAAATCTGGTCCGAGTACAGCTAAACCTCCGCACTCATGATTCCTCAGTCATAGCTCTTTGAGTATTTGGACAGTGTTCCGCCAGGAGAGATTAGGAAGGAGTAGTAGATACATTTTTGAGCCACCTAAGTCCTAGTTCTTTTATATTCTCTCTAAATTTTGACTGAAAATTGATCAGTTCCTTTTTTTTTTTAAGCTTATCTATCTCCACTTTCATTATTATGGGTAAAATAAACCATTGATCCTTTCAACATCCTTCATGGGAATCTGCTTTGCCAGATCCCCCAGTAGCAGGTATTTTCCCCATTTTCCTTGTCACCACAGCAAACAGTTTTGCTAAAATTCTGCCACTTCATCCTCTACATCAACCATCTCCTCCAGACCCTTCCAGCTCTATTGCCTCCTGGTCTCAAAGCTAGTACCATGTATTTTAGGGTTTTTGTTACAGTAGTACCCTAATTCCTGCTACCAGATTTTGTATTAGTTACTATTGCTCTGATAACAAAACACAAAACTTAGACATGTAAAGCAGCAACCTAGGATGACTCAAGACGACTAGGGTCATAATGCCTACACATGGCCCCTAGTGTGGTTTGATTTCCTTACAATAGCCTCAGGCTAGTCAGACATGGGGTGGCTCAGGGTCCCAAGCACAAGTATTCCAACAAACAAGGCGGGAGGGTGGTGGGGGACTCCATCTCCTCCTTTACCTAGCCTTGAAAGTCACACTTTGGGCTGTATCTTCTTGGTCCACAGTCACAAGCCTGCCCAGATTCGAAGGAAGGGGATAGGAAGAATGTCACAGAATTTGTCATCTAACAAGTTGTTCATAAAGAAGACAAAGGAATTTAGTAAATTTGATTATTATTCCTTGAATTGTGACCTCTCAACCACAAGTGTTGGACTTTTTCTTTAAACCTTTAAAAAGTATACCATTGATTTTTTGGTTTTTGTTTATTTATTTATTTATATTTATTTATTGACAGAGAGAGAGAAAAAGAGATCACAAGTAGGCAGAGAAGCAGGCAGAGAGGAGGAAGCAGGCTTCCTGCTGAGCAGAGAGCCCGACCCTGAGATCATGACCCGAGCCGAAGGCAGAGGCCTTAACCCACTGAGCCACCCAAGCGCCGCCCCCTTTTTTTTTCTTGGTTTTTGTTTTTTTAAATAGGGATCATGAATATGCCTACAGGATGGATTTTTTTTTAAGAACTAAGAATATATGAATAAGGACTTAATATAGCTTGGAATAAAATTTCTGGTGATAGCATAAGGTAAATGTTTTAAATGCTGTGTCTCAGCCTAGGTGAAAGTAAAGCTGGTACCATTAGTGAGTGATTTGCGTTAGATGATGACTGACTCAGTAAGTAGATCTAGTGATGAAGGGCATGATATTGAAATAGTCTAAAGAGTTGGAACAAAATTGTGTTGTTAAAATTAGGAAAACAGTATTTCTTAAATATGTGAGTTTAAATATATATGTACATATTTATATAAATATGTTTGTATTCCTGAAAGCTTATTCAAGTTAAAAAATTTTTTTAGATCTTAATTTAAAAAATAATGGGCCAGGTATTTGAGGTTGCCTCATACTTTATTTACTTTTTTTTGCTATTGCCTTATTTTACTTCTAAAAACTTTTTTTAAATGCCACTAGGAAAATAGCTTTTAATTCCCTTTAAAATTTAATTTTAAAGGCTTTCATATGTGGCTAAATTAATCTAGAAACCTTATTAAATTCTACAAAATGTGCATTTCTTGGAAGCAGGATAATTGTGTACAGAGCACCTGGATCTTTCTAAATATGTTCCTCAGGTTTTGCCATTAACTTGGTATGATTTTTAACAAATTACCAACCATTAATTCTCTCATTTTTCCTATCAGAAAGCCAATTTTAATCTTTTTTTTTTTTAAGTTTCTGTAATCTTTGACTTCCAATATGGTAGACTTCCAGTTCTTTTGACCTTGTTCAAATGATTTGACTTTCTGCACCAGTCACATTTTAAAATTGGGGTTCAGAATGTCTCTTACCCTTATAAGCCCTCTTCTTTTACCAATGTAAAATGCTGAGCAAGTGAAAGAATTAAAGTACTCAAGTGAAAAAGAATAATAGTTACTTTAAAAAAATTGTAAACAAATGTTCCAGTCAATCTGGTACAATATACTCCTTTTTAGTACAGTTAAGCTGAAACATTGAGCAAGCTTAATATTTTTAGAAACTTCCAACAAACGTTTAGTAAATGTGGCTTACTGAAAATTGTTACGGAAATTTAAAAATTAAGCATGTTAATAAAATTTCATTTGATAACAATAGTATGCAAAATAGTTTTATTTTTTAAATTTTTATATAATGTATTCATTTTGGCTTATGTTTAATTAGGAATAAAATGTTTGGGCGCCTGGGTGGCTCAGTGGGTAAAGCCGCTGCCTTCGGCTCAGGTCGTGATCCCAGGGTCCTGGGATCGAGGCCCACATCGGGCTCTCTGCTCAGCCGGGAGCCTGCTTCCTCCTCTCTCCTCTCTCTCTGCCTGCCTCTCCGCCTACTTGTAATCTCTCTCTGTGTCAAATGAATAAATAAAATCTTTAAAAAAAAAAAAAAGGAATAAAATGTTTAACTTTTACTGTAGAAATATTTGTTTCAATGTTAATACTAAAACCATAGAGTATTTTCAGATTAATTTGAAGGTTTCAGAATATTCTGGATTTGTTTTTGCCAGTTTTTAACCCTTATTTCCATCAGTCATTGCTGAGAACATTTTATATTTTAAGTATGCCCTCCAATTAACAAAAACTGTTCAAGTTGAAGTATTTGTGTGTTGATGCACTCAACCAGAGGTTTCTAACTTCCCCAACTACTAAGCTGCCTTAGGGAAAACATAAAATGGACATGACAAGGGCATTTTCCTTAAGTTATACCTGCCATAGAACTCGTACCATTTATATTTCTTATTAAAATATTTCCACCGTTCAGTGTATAGTTTTTATTCCCAAAGAATCCAACAGAACCTAAAATTTTAAGCTGCCTCTGAATTTCTTTCTACATAGTTGTAGTCTGGATGTCATTAACCCCATTTCATACATACCTACCTTTTCATGAATTAATACAGTTTCCATTTTTAAGAGTTAAGCATCAATACGTACCACCATGTTGCTGTACTCCTTGTTTAGTCATTTTTCCTTTTCTTGTTCACTTCTTTAGCTTTTCTGCAATTAGATAAAAAAGGACCACAAAAACATCACTTTGATCAGCCTTCCGTAGCACCAAGGAAAAACTACTCTTTCACAAGAGAGGAGGTGAGACAGATTGATAGGGAAAATCAGAGGCTTTTGAAAGAACTGTCAAGACAGGCTGAAAAATCAGGAAGCAAAAGTACGATTCCTAGAAGATCGGTTGTTCATCCCCCTAAGTTATATCATAGTGCCCTCAACAGACAGAGGGAACAACAAAGGATTGAAAGAGAAAATTTGGTAAGTAACTAAAAATTTTTAGTCACCAAAGAAAATGAATTGTAATGACTTGTAAGGCCAACTTACAGGAAATGAGATACAGCCACATTTTAATTATGTAAAAGTAAGTATTAGATATGTATGTATGAAATACATAATGAGCTATGAGCTGGAAGGTACAATTTGTCCCTTTTTTTTTTCATCATCAAGCTATAAAATATAGGGAATATAAGGGAATGTTAGATGAAAATACTGAAAGCTCTCTTATTTGGCTAGGTGTGTTAAGTCAGACAGTAGTATAGGAAATGGTATTCCAAGGATCAGATACATGTATCTTCTATGAAGTATTCAGTCACTAGCCATATCTGTTTCACTGTATTGTGTCCTTTTGGGCTGCTACTTAAATGTATGAAAGACACTGATTATTAAAAATCCCAAAGTTGGGGCGCCTGGGTGGCTCAGTGGGTTAAGCCTCTGCCTTCGGCTCAGGTCATGATCTCAGGGTCCTGGGATCGAGCCCTACATCGGGTGCTCTGCTCAGCAGGGAGCCTCCTTCCCCCTCTCCCTCTGCCTGCCTCTCTGCCTACTTGTGATCTCTCTCTGTGTCAGGTAAATAAATAAAATCTTTAAAAAAAAAAATCCCAAAGTTAACACTTTGGTGTTCTAAGGAATATATATGGGGACTGTTGAAAATCTTCACATTAAAAACTATTCTTTGTAGCATATGATTTTCTTCATAAAATTACACTTGTCATAATTGCTGATGTTTACTGGGCTCTAAACTAAACTCCAGGCATTGTTCTAAATGCGTCCAAATACTAGCTTTTTGAATCCTGCAGTAATACTTTCTGGTGGGTATTGTTTTCATCCTTTTTTTACTGATAGAATGACTCAGACCAAAGGGCACAAGGTAACTAGCCCAGGGACACAGAGCGTATGAGTAAAGGGCTGAGCCAAGATTTTAAACACAGGTATTGTCTTAAACTAAAATTAGACCCTAATGAGCACATAAATTCAAAGCTAAAATAATTGAGAAGGCTATTATTAAAATGACTGAAACAGTTTGCAGAATTCATCCTCATTATATTTCATCACTAGTACAGTCCTGTTTAACCATGTGCTTACCTAAACTTGTACCAACTCTTGTAAAAACTTTTTATTGTCATCACTAAATTTTTTTGGGGGGTCCCATTGCTAATTTTAAGAGTTGGGGAGCTGGGAGGTGTATTTACAGAAAACAGTAAAGTCTTAAACTCTTCAGGAGGCTTACCTTACATGTGGCAACCAGTGGGGACTAGCAAAGCAAGCTGAAATGAGGTTGGTGGGTAATGAGCTACAGTATAGCTTTCTGCACATGACTAGCAATTTTTCAAGATTCATGCCTTATTTTTGAAAATTTGAAATTATGTCATGAACATTTGGGTTTACACAAGCAATTGCATAGTGCATACTAGTTTACAAATTTTAGGTCATTTAATACTCATAGGAACCAAATAACATAGATACTGTTGTCATGGAGGAGAAAATGAGACACTGAGTGGGATGCAGGGACTGGCTCAAGGTCAGAAAGCTGGCAGGTAGCAGAAGTACATGCAGGTTACCAGCTTTGGGGTTACTTTTTTTTTTTTTTAGATTTTTATTTTATTTATTTGACAGGAGAGAGAGATTACAAGTAGGCAGAGAGGCAGGCAGAGAGAGAGGAGGAAGCAGGCTCCCTGCTGAGCAGAGAGCCTGATGCAGGGCTCCATCCCAGGACCTTGAGATCATGACCTGAGCTGAAGGCAGAGGCTTTAACCCACTGAGCCACCCAGGCGCCCCAGGGTTACTTTTTTTAAACAGCTTTTTGAGGTAACACATACACCATAACCATTTAAGGTGTGCAATTCAGTGGGTTCTGGTATATTTATTTATTTTGTTAAGTTGTAATAAAACATATATAATGTAAAATTTGCTCTTTTAACTGACTGAAGCGGTCAGTTCAGTGGCACCATCAGTATTTTCAAAAGTTTTTTCATCACCTGAATGGAAACCCTTTACCTATTAATAACTCTGTTTTCCTTCTTTCCCCTAAGTAACCTCTAATCTACTTTCTGTTTCTATGACTTTGCCTATTCTAGATTTCATATTAATGGAATAATACAATATTTGTTGTTTTATGTCAGGCTTATTTCACAGAGCATAATGTTCTCATGGTTCATTCAGAGTTGTAGTCTTTATTAGAGCTTTATTCCTTTTTCTGGCTGAATAACATTCCATTTTATGTATGCACTACATTTTGAACATCCATTCATCTGTTCATGGACATTTGGGTGATTTCCACCTTTTGGCTATTTGTGAATAATTTTGGAGTGAACATTGACATCTAAGTATCTGTTCAAGTGCCTGCTTTCAGTTCCTTTCAGTGTATACCTAAGAGTGGAATTGCTGGATCATCTGGTAATTCTCTTTATCTTTTTGAGGAATGTGGGTTTACTTTTGAACAGTTGAAACCATTAATACGTAGTGGCTATTCTGTATACAACTAGGATGAAACCTGTTAGGATCTTCTGTTTACAGCTTCTGTCATCCTTCAAGTCAGTTGTACATTTCAGGTATTTTAATAAACTGGAGAATTACCACTGTTTTGTTCTTTTTACTTGGCATACTTTGTAGTTTTACAGATATGAGCAATATTTTTGTCCCATTTGATAGTAAGATTTTATTTGGTATACTTGAGAATAGTAGAAATACAATGTGAGCCACATGTGTAATTTAAAATTTCCTAGTAGCCACATTAAGAAGGTGAAAAGAAACAGGTGAAATTCTGATAGACCATTTTGTGTACTGAATAAATTCAAAATGTTATTTGTACCCGGTGTAAAAAATTAGCGATGGGATATTTTACTTCTTTTTTTCTTTTTTGGGTACCAAGTCTTTGAAATCTTTTTTATATTTTAGATTTAGAACTCACGTCAGTTTGGACTGGCCATATAGCCACATGTGGCTAATGACCTTGGACCTTGCAGCTCTAAATCAAACTAATTCATGCAGAAGTGAAAAAAGTAACTTAAAGCTGAAAAGCAAAATAAACATTTTATTATAAAATATCATTTGTTATGTTACTGCAGGGAGACCTCATCTTCACATTTGTGTTTAATTCTTCATTCTCTAAACCAAAATAAAACTTTTCTTGTAGGCTGTTCCTACAATTATTCTTCATAACGACTGATTAATTTTTCTTTTAAATATATTACAGTTTCCGTTGGAATTGTGTTAAATTTATATTTTAATTGGAGAGTATTTGGCACTCTTAAAATATTGCCTTCCTATAGTGTGTATTTCCATTTATTCACACCTTCTTTTTTTTTAATTCAACCCTTCTTATAGTCTATCTCAGTAAAGTTTTGTGGTTTTCTTCAAAACTATATATTTCTATGCTATTGTGCATGAGATATTTTATTACTTTTTCTAACTGCTTGCTTTTGTAAACTCTTGATTTTATTTATAATCAGCCACCTACCAGATCCTTATTTAGGTCCACATTAGCTCTGATAGTTCCTCTGTGTGAGCTGATACACTTTTTAATGTTTGCTGTCCTGTTCATAATCAAACACACACGCATGCATACACACATGTACACACACAAGCACTTTTCATAATTGTGTGTCAGATGCGCTGCACAGGTAGGGTCAGTTTCTTTACATTTTTATGATTTGTGTTCCTTCATTTACCCCATCTCTAGTGATAGAGACCAGTGCAGATGGCTGACAAGCATGATGGCTAAAGCTGTTCTGTTCTCTTACTTCAGCTTCTTAGCAGCTGTCCAGAGGCTGTTTAGACTGACAGTTCAAAACAAAGAAATCGTTCTGTGCTGAGTAGGTAGAAAAGGAGGGCAAAGATATTGTATAAAACTGAGTGTGCTGTGCTTTAGAGTTAAAAGCATACTGTTAATCTTTGTGGTGAAATTCACAATCTTCCTTAATATGTTTCAAGAGGCAAATAATTGTCTTCTCATTCACAAGGGAAGTAAAAGGAATAAAAAAGAAAAAGTAATTTTATCCAATAGAGGGCGTACTTGCTACATACTCAGAACTTGTTAATTTCCAAAAGGGGCCTCATTTAATTCATGAATTTTGAAATATTCTTGTTAAAGCATATTTCCTTATCTTCATTTGAATATAATATGAATCCTATTTTCATGAAAGAGCACCAGAATAATCTTAGCAAAAGGCAAAGTTAGGTCACGTTAGTGAGGGTACTTAGTTTATATTTCACTTTACTGTCTAAAAGAAATGAGATTATTTCATTATTTTAAATGTACGTCAATTTCCCGAACTGTGAAAGAAGGGTGTGAGGAGTAATTGAAGCAAGATCAGGGAAAGAAGAAAGATTCTTGAAGGAATGTATAAGGAATAGAGCCTAGAGTTCAAATGGAGCTAATTTATTAATTTTTTTTTTACTTTCTGAGAATATATATACATATATACACACATTACATATGTATGTAATTGGTCAATTTTAAATTCACAGAAATAAAAATACAAAGGCAATAAAGTAGAACATAGTCTTTCCACTCAGGAGTTCCTCTGTTAAAATATATATATATATATATATATATTTTAAAGATTTTATAAGATTTTATTTTTATTTTTTTTTAAAGATTTTTGAGAGAGAAAACAAGCAGTAGGGAGGGACAAAGGGCGAGAGAGAAACAGAGAGAGAAGGAAGCCTGAGCAGGAACCCTGACGCGGGGCCCCATCCCAGGACCTAGAGATCATGACCTGAGCAGAAGGCAAATACTTAACCAACTGAGATACCCAGACGCTCCCAAAATATTTTTAAAGTAAAAGTAATGCCCCTCTTCCATGCTCCCTTGCTCTCACGCATGTGCATGCTCCTGTGAGCTCACACTCTGTCTCAAATAAATAAATTCTTTTTTAAAAAAAACGAATTAAGGGGAGAGTGATATGTTGTCACAAAAATGAAGAGTTATAGTAAATCTCATCCCTAGTGTAAGGATTCAGGTGTGACTGTTGAATTATCAGTACCTTTGCTCTAAGATCAGTCTGGGTTTCCTTATTCTCTGGTTAATTGTCTATGTCTCCTTTCACCGAAGAAAAAAATGCTCATGATAACTAAGTTTGACTTTAGTTTTAGAAAAATAAGAATAGTCCTGGTTTTCCCTGACTGTAGAAGGCTTATTACCCTTTAATGTCCTTGAGTGTCTTTGCTTTATCACTCAAAAATAAAGCACCTCTCTGCTAATTGCAGAAATCATTAACATAATATTCATTCATTTGTTTTAACTTTGTTTCCAAAGAGGACACGATTCAGGCTGAATTGGTTTTCTTTTGAAAAGAATGATACTTCCTAAGGAGAAAAGAAATATTTGGACAAACTATTTTGGAATTTGTTGTTAGAATCTGATTAGAGTTGCAATTCTAAGATTTTGTAAACCACAAATTGGTTAAAATGGTTAACCATTCTTACCATTTCTCAGTTGATGAAACATAAATTTGCTTAATGTCTGCTATGAGCTATGTAAGCTACTGGAAGGAATATAAAAATATGTATAAGATATTGCCCTGTCATAATTTATAACATAACTAGGAAGATAATACTCTTATATGTCAAACAACTAGAAAATACACAAAACAGTATTTTTTTTTTAATTTTATTTATTTATTTCACAGAGGGAGAGAGATCACAAGGAGGCAGAGAGGCAGGCAGAGAGAGAGAGGGGGAAGCAGGCTCCCCGCCGAGCAGGGAGCCCGATGCGGGCCTCGATCCCAGGACCCTGAGATCATGACCTGAGCCGAAAGCAGAGGCTTTAACCCACTGAGCCACCCAGGCGCCCTCAAAACAGTATTAGTAATAGCATTAATATTTAATAACTGTGCTG
Organism: Ailurus styani; assembly: GCA_002007465.1. Taxonomy (NCBI): domain Eukaryota; kingdom Metazoa; phylum Chordata; class Mammalia; order Carnivora; family Ailuridae; genus Ailurus; species Ailurus styani. The sequence goes on along the minus strand of LNAC01000061.1, from coordinate 1,845,877 downwards.
TATGCCAGGTATTGCTGTGAACATGCTATATGCATTATCTCACTGCTTAAAACTGACTCTTGGAGGTTATTTCATTGTTAATATCTAAATCAAGTTATGTCTATAATCAGTGGCAGAGCCAGGATTTAAATCCAGGTCTTTCTGACGAGATAGCTTACATTTCTGGTCACTAATACAGATGTTAAAATATTTTGAACTGTCATTTTTAAGTTGTACCTACAAGTTCTAAACTGTTGACTAGATTAAAATATATCTACTTTTGATTTTAGGGTTTATACAGTAATTACTACTTCATATTTTGATAGTTTCTATAAGCACGAACTATTTCTATTTGATATCCCTTAGCTTTTGCTTAGCTTGTTCTTTCCTATGAGACATACAAACTCAAGATATCTGTTCCATGTGGTTTAGATAGCATTAATATCTCTCTTATTTCCCAAAGTCTCTGCATATAAACTTGGTAAGTGACATATCAGGACAACAGAATGGGTGTATTCTTTGCCTTATTGTCAAATTATCTCAAAATTGATTTAGATCATAATTACTTTGTTTTACATCTGATGAATTAGCATTGCAGTTTTCTTAAAATTAAAAAATACATCTAGCTAAGTAAATTTAGGAAATCAGTTTATCAAAGAAATAATGAGGCTTCTACCAGCAAAAAATCAAAATTAGTAGTTAACTGAAAATACCAAGTTTTCCGTCCTGTCTATCCCACCCTCTACAGCTCAGTAGGTAGTTAATAGGATTATCACATAGCACAGCAAACGTTGCTCTGCCTAGAAAAACACATTGACAAGGTGATACATAGGACATTTCTTACTCAGTTGTAAATGTCTTGCTCACTCACACACGCAGTAGTGTTCTCTTCCCAAACTATAAATTACCTTACAGGACAGTATTTTATATTTTTTTCTTAATATTCCTTCCAGTGTCTTACAGAGCTCAGAGCAGTTACGAACTGTAGGAAGAGAAGGTATAATCTTAGGAGGTTTTGCCCCTAAATTATACAGTTTGTGTGCAAAGAGAGAAAGACAACATGCTATGAGGTGGTACGACCATAGACTTTACAGATGGAACATGTTTAAATCATAACTCTCAGCTCAGCAAAGAAAACCACTAACTCTAGTTGGGTCTGGCTTCCTGAGGAAGTTAGGTCTATTCCAACCTTGGAAGACTAAAAACTGAGAAAGGCCATTTCATGGGGAAAAAAAAAAAAAAAAAGCTGACAGGCTGAGATCTCTCAGTTGGTCGGGTTACTGCTTCCTGTGCTCTCTACCTCTGCCATTTGTCTCCAGGCTCAGTTCATTTCTGTAAAACCTTCCTTCTCCTTTCTCTAAACAGCTCTCCTCTGGAATATTTTTACTTGTTCTACCCCCCTCTATCACTTCTTTGGAATTACTCAGAACACCGATTAGAATAGAAGGGTGGGGGTGAGACTGAAAAGAGCAAACACAAAGTTGAGAGAAAATTCTGGAGATGGTTGGTGGTCATGGTTCATAATGACATGAATATACTAAATGCCACTGAACTGTATCTTTTTAAATGGTTAAAATGGTAAATTTTATGTATATTTTGCCACACACACACACAAATTTAGTTGAGGCAGAAGGAGGAAAACAGATTGTGCGAGAAAACTTGTCCTGTGACTGAACTTCTGAGGGTGGTTTTTTTAACGGGAATCTGAGTGCTGAACAACATTCTCTTTTCTTTTCTTTTTTTTAAGATTTTATTTATTTATTTGACAGAGAGAGAGAGATCACAAGTAGGCAGTTACTGAAACATATTAAAATACCATGTTATTGGATATTACGTTGCCTTGGCTAGTTGGTTTGTATATCCTTTTAAAAGTTTTACATTCTCGGGGTGCCTGGGTGGCTCAGTCCTTTAGGCGTCTGCCTTCGCTCAGGTCGTGATCCCAGATCAAGTCCCACATCCGGCTCCTTGCTCAATGGGAGCCTACTTCTCCCTTTCCCACTGCCTGCCACTCTGCCTACTTGTGCTCTCTCTCTGTCAAATAAATAAACTCTTAAAAAAGAAAAAAGTTTTACATTCTAGAGTAGTTGATTTTTAAACTTCTTACCAATAAAAACTTTTTTTCCCAACTAAATTTGATGCAGAATCTTTAGTATATAAAACAGGTAACATGGAAAGCATAGAGGGGCTGGTAGAAACTTGCAGTGGGGGACCTGAGAGCCTTGACCACTTGGCCTCTCCTCAGTGTCCTGTGTTGGGGCCCAGCTGGAAAGTAAACAGGTTGGGGCGCCTGGGTGGCTCAGTCTTTAAGCATCTACCTTCAGCTCAGGTCATGATCCCAGGGTCCTGCAATCGACTCCCACATCAGGCTCCCTGCTCGGCGGGAGGCCTGCTTCTCCCTCCCCCACTCCCCCTGCTTGTGTTCCCTCTCTTGCTGGGTCTCTCTCTGTCAAATAAATAAACAAAATCTTTAAAAAAAAAAAACAAAACACTTAAAAGCCAGGGCTCTGTAATCATATACAGAATTTATAGTAGTCTGGATAGGTTTATGGTGATTTCTAGGGTTGAACACACTGGGCATTTAGCATTATATTACTCCCATTATGTTGGTTCTGTGGTTTAATGTATTTCAGCTTATAGCACCTTTCCTAAGGTGTTAAAATCATAGTGGTTTTACAGGATAGGTGGACCCTTAGATTTTTCTGAAAGTATATATTTTTCTTTTCTTTTTTTTTTAAAGATTTTATTTATTTATTTGACAGAGAGAGATTACAAGTAGGCAGAGAGGCAGGCAGAGAGACAGGGAGAGGAGGAAGCAGGCTCCCTGCTGAGCAGAGAGCCTGATACGGGCCTCCATCCCAGGACGCTGAGATCATGACCTGAGCAGAAAGCAGAGGCTTTAACCCACTGAGCCACCCAGGTGCCCTATATTTTTCATATAGTATCTCAAAAGTGATCTAAAGTCTTTATTTCATAAATACCAGGTTCTATCAAGTATTTTCCTATTTAACACTAATATGAAGGAATATCTGTACCCCTATGTTTATCACAGCACTATTTACGATAGCCAGACTATGGAAGCAGCCCACATGTCCACTGATAGATGAATGGACAAAAAGATGTGGTATATATACAATGGGATATTATTCAGCCATTAAAAGGAATGAAACCTTGCCATTTGCAACATGGATGGATCTAGAGAGTATAATGCTAAATGAAATAAGTCAGAGAAAGAAAAATATCGTAAGATTTCACTCATATGTGGAATTTAAGAAACAAAAGACAAAAAAGAGAAGCAAAAAAACAGACCCTTAACTATAGAGAACAAACTGATGGTTACCAAAATAGGGGGTTGGAGGATGGATGAAATAGGGGGTGGGGATCAAGAGTACATTTATCACGAATAATGTATAAAATTGGTGAATCACTATACTGTATGCCTGAAACTAATATAATACTGTGTTAACTATACTGGAATTAAAATTTTTTAAAACGTATTTTCCTTTTTAAAAACTATTTGGTGATGTTTTGCTAAGTTATTCTGTAACTTACTGCTTATTGATACTTACCTAAGATTGACTTTCAAATTGATTGTCTTTATATGAAGGCTTTATTGAAAAGGCTTGAAGCTGTGAAACCAACAGTTGGTATGAAACGCTCTGACCAGCTGATGGACTATCATCGCAATATGGGTTATTTCAGCTCATCACCATCCTCAAGACGAGTGAGGTCAACTCTTGGCCAGTACAGCCCATTAAGTAAGCATATTTAGAATTATTTTGTCCTTATGTTTGTGTATTTTGTCCTTTTCAAAATATATAACATGTTATTGGATAGAGTTTAAGATAACTGACTTCTAGAATGCGCTCCGTTATTTTTCACTGGCATGCTTTTTCAGGCTTCACGCACAGCATGTAATGGCAGCATAGGAAAGAAACAGGGAGATAAAAACAATTGAAAATATCAGTAGTGTCTTCGATAATGGAGAGACTTAATTCATTACATTTATTAAAGTAAGAAATGAGTAGATAACGCTGTTTAAAAGCTGCTGAAATGTTCGCCCTAACCCATTAAGAATTGTTGTTAATAACGTCCAGCCTTTATATGCACTTTGTCTTCCTCACTGGATATCTAAAACAGGCATTAGTTTGTAGAATCATCAGATGTAATCCCTCCTAATTGTTGTTCTGTGGTCAGCACAAACCCAGCTGGTGGTGTATCCCAGAGAATGTAGCATCCAGTGACCACTTAGCACTAGGGTATGTGACACAGCAGAAAGGCCAGACATCCTCATGTACAGAAAGCTGTGCTGTTACTTCACGTATGCATTCTAAACTATAAAAAAGAGAAGCCAGTATTAGAAGAAAGTTGGACCCACTTAAAATGTCCCAACTCCCCAGTGCTCATGTGAGTCTTAGACACTCACATGACTAATAATTCCATTCATTCATTTCATTCTTCAAGCATCACTTCCTTGGTATAGTTCGTGACTAAGATAGGAAGGTCTTGTTCCAGTAATTCATACTTAGTATTGTGCCTTGAATGTGATAAATTATTTGTTGAATAAATTCATAAATAGTTATATAAAGTTCTTTAGTTTTTTCACTTGAATCATTTGAGCAGCTTTTTAAAACCTTTATTCCCATCCCAAAGCTACTGAATCAAAATCCCCTAGTGTAGAGTCTGGGCATGTTTATTAATATATTTTTAATTTCCACAGGGAATTCTGAAGTGCATTCCTATTTGAGAATTATACTAGACTAATAAAAATGCATGTGAGGGAAGAAAAATTTATTCTGGATTTTATACATACATCATCAGATGATTATGTATTTAGTTTAAATAAAATTATTTCTTGTTCTTCATATATTTTCAGGAGAAGCTTCTAGAACATCCAGTGCTACCAGTGGTCTCAGTTGTAAGAGTGAGCGACCAGTTTGTGACATATCCAGTGGCCTGTTGCTAAGACCTAAGCCCCCTAATGTTCGTACGGCTTGGTTATAAAACTCATTACTTAAGCATTGTTCAGTTCTTACTGAAGTGCTCTTGTATATTACTACAGTTCTCTGTGTAAACATCTCTAAGATATACAACAAGTTGTAATTTTATTGTAATTCACTGCAAAATTGTTTTCAAAAAGACAGTGTAAAATCAGTGTTTCCTATGAGGATGTGTTTCTATGAGATGTATATGTATTTGATAGAGAAATGGTAGTATGCATGTATATTTTCTCAACATAGAAATTGATTCAGTTCTTACACTGACAGGACAGTTGTGATAATATCACTGCACATTGGACCCAAGATGTTTACTCTATTGTTCTTGTTTTATGTGGTTTTTTGTAAGCTTTAAACCATGAGCATAGCTCCTAAATTTGACTTTCTCTCTTTGCTCCAGAATACAGGTGGTATAACTCATAATTTGATTGTAAAACTTAATTGTACACTTTCTTATTATGAAACAGAACTTGAAATTTGTTTTCATTGGTGGACCTGATTTAGATTTGGTGAGCAGATTGAGAGAAGCTTATTCTAGAGCAGTCCTTGTGATTCACCAAAAGCATCTACTACCTCTGTATAACTGTGCTGAGTTAGATCTTAAAAATGTGATCAGCCATTCCAGACTATTTCAAACTGTGAGTATTAGGAAGTTCAACTTGGAAGGCCCTCTTCCTTATTCTTACACATTCAGGTAAAACACCGCTAATGATTCTGAGAAATGAGGTAGACTTTAGAGCTACAGTCCACTACATTGTGAATAGGTTATCCAAGGACCAGATGACCATAAGCAAAAGCAAATATTTGAGCAAAATAGCACCACTAGTTTGAAGAGCCAAGAAGCAGATCCTCAGTTGTGTCAGAACAGGGTTTTAAGCGATACTGTTATGTTAACAAGTCGTGTCATGTTTAGTGTTTGCTGTATCAAGAGAGAAGGTAAATTAAAAAATGCATGGTCTTGAAGCTTTTGAAATTCCAACTACTGTTTTTAAGGGCTGAGGAAGAAAACTAAAATATAAATAGTAAAGAAGAAATATCACACATTTGTTGAGGCTACTTTAAATGTCATCTGATTTTCTTGTATTATTTGGTTTGGGCTTTTGGGTTGAATCCTGGAAGTACTATTTTTGCCAATGCCACTTTTGAAATCCTAGTAATCTTAATGGAATTAGTAATGGCAAATAGGGTGTCATATAGTTGACTTTTGAAATTAGAATATTTTCTGTCAATCTGTGGACTCTCATTTCATACAACTAAGTATATCTTGGTTGTGGTTGCTTCTTCTGTCTTAGTCATCACTTTTTATTACTGGCGTTTTCAGTATACCTTTAGAATGTATTGGAAAGTTTCCATATTAAATGCTAAATCTTTCTTTTTTTAATATGAATTCTTGATCTGTAGTCACAATAATATTTGTTTATTTTTCCAGGTTAGCTCAAGCTTTGTAGTGTTTGCTGAACTTACTTTTCTCACCACGTTTGGCAGTAAGCCAAACTGCATTTTGCTAAGTATCAGTTCAGAATTTCTTGGTCTTAAGTTGTTATTGATGGATTTTTGTCTAGGATAAGGCCTGTGAAGTCTGGGAATAGTGGTAAAAAAAATACTCACGTGAAAACAACCTGTGAGATTTTTTTGCTGCTATCTTTGGGCTATAATGTTTGTTCATTGTTGTTTGATGCTCTGTTCTGGTGACCAAGTTCTTAGATCGTTTAGTGCTCTGCTTTATTTATTAATTTTAGTTAAACTAAACCAATAGTGTTTAACTTTATTGTGTTTTTAGCTTATTGCACTTTGAATGTATAACAACTTATCTTCATGAAGAACTAAGATAATGCTGAATTTTAAACTTAGCATTTGGATACCTGCCTGATACTATAAGTCAGTTTTTAAAAATTGAGTTTTAAGTTGTTGGGGCGAGGGATACACACACACACACACACACACACACACAGACATACATACATATATATATGTATATATATATATATATATGAAACCTTTAAAACCTTTTACTTTCATAATGACATTAGTCTCTGAATATATTTTATACAGCCTTTGCTGTCCTATGTCAGGATATAACACATAATTTTATAGATAAACCCATACTTCCATTTTAGATACTAATTTAATGCCTTTAGTTTTTAGTGTTTGACAGGGGAGGTTAATCTAAGTATTGCTGATAGCAAGGATTCAACTTGAAGTAAATGTTGGGAAGAACAACAATATTCATCTTTTCAAAGCAGAATTTATAATTCTGTTGTCATTATTAGTCCTATATATAAGTAAAAATAGAAGGATGGGAGTTGAATATGCTATTCTCTGATTACAAGTCAAGGTACTTTGAAGTTGTTATGGTTTAAGGGACAGTTTTATGAGGGAATCATAAGTATACTATTTTTATTTTCAAGAACTTATAAAAAGGTAAAGGATCATCTAACACTACTATATATTTGGTTCATTTAGACCTAATATATATACTTTGAAGATTTACATCTGCAACTAGAAATTATACTAATCCAAGATCTAAAATTACTAGGCAAGATTCTAATTGAGAATTATTTTCATATCTGTCAAATGTTAACTAATGTTGCCTCCATTTTAATAAGATTTTATGAAAGATTTTGAACTATTAGATTATTTCCTAAGGAATAGCTGCTATCTCACACTTTCCCTGCTTTTTTCAATCTCCATTAAAAAGCTGCATTCTTCGCTACTACTCCAAATAAAATTTTTCTGGTTTACTTATAAATGTAGTCTAGTGCAGTTGTTTTCAAACCATTAACCCAATGTCCAAAATGGATATCTAGACAACTTTAAAAAGAGGTCATTGTGATGCTTGTGTGCTTCTCATCTTCAGATTCAAATACTGCACACTATGGAAAGTATTATGACCATTATAAAAGTGGAGACACAAGTTGAATTTATTATATTTTAATTAAACTCATAAAATGTTTACTACCTTAAATGCCAAAATCTTAACCTATACATGATTTTATACCATCCTAAAAAATGTTCTTAATGATAATGGCTATTTTTTCCATGAATAAATTAGTAATAAGCTTAAAAATCAACATCTTTTTATAATTTCCCAATCACTTGTTTTAAGACCTGAAAAATTAGCTTGACTTAGTGAAGAAAGGACTAAAGATAACTGAGTTTTGAAAAAAATAAAATAACTGAGTTTTGATCCTGTACCCATCTCTCAAATGCATTTTCTTTATTTCCCCACAAATTGAGAAGTGTCAAACTGTATTTTCTTGTTCCCACTTTAAAAATTAGAATAATAACTTTTATGTATTTTACAAGCCTAAGAATTAGAATGAAGTTGGAAGGAGGGGGTATTAGCTATATGTATCTTTGAAAGTATGACATTTATGTGGGAAAGAGTTCTTATAATTACATTATTGGTCATCTCTTCAAACCCACATCATCTAATTTGTTCTGTAAAATTGCTATGATACTGCATTGGACACTCTTAGAGCCTCATGGAATTTTTTTTTTAATAGTGTCCACATCAACATTTCACATGCATTATGAGTGATAAGAAATAGCCTTTTTAAAACTTGCTGCCTAAACATCAGTTCAGGAACTTTTTTTATGAGGGTTTAATAACAACGATGCCGTAAGAATAAATCACTGAGCAGTTCCAGTGGTAGTTTATTTGAGTTCCCAAGTGTATATATTGGTAGTATATTTGAATTCAAGTATGCTTACAGCAAATTTTACATCATAGCAGAAAGTTTTATTTGATTTTAAAGTTCTGGTGACTGTTTTTTAAGCCACTGAGATTTCTGGAGCCACCCTGATAGTCTTAACATTCTATGCCTCTTTCAAAGTTATATTTTGTAAGTTCAGGTAAGTTGCAGTGTTTATTCTAAGATGATGTTTTTAAGGTTTTACTCTTTTACAGAGTAAAACTTAAAGGTAACATGTCATTAGTTTATAGTGAGACATGGGGTTTTTTCCTAGGAATCTAATTTCACATCCACTATTGTAAGATGGTAAAAAAAAAAAAATTAGTCACCAAAAAAAAAATTAAAAATTATGTTTCTAAATTCTTACAGTATTTATGTTACAATGATAGTCTTCACCAACAATTACACACTTACTTCATGTATTTGGAAATTATAGCCAATCTCCAAGTTTGCAGTGTGCTTTATTTTCTTTATTTCATTCTGAGAGTGTTTTATTTCATGAAGAAAATACCTAGTACTAAGTAAATATATCTTCTTTGCATGTAGTTATGTATACTAATCAGAAAAACCTAATTCTACCATTAATTTGAGAAGGTTTAATTTGAAATTCTATTTTGGGGAATGTGAGAGGGATATGACAATGGCATTCCAAAGATTTGTTGTTAACTGTTTATGTAAATATTACAGAAATAAAGGGGCACAAAACATAAATGTAACCTCATATATTGTTACAAAGTAAACGCCTGCATCACCACTAACCAGATCCAGAGATCCAGAGTTGGAGTATTGCTGGGACTCACAAGATCTTGGGGGGCTCCCTCCCGGTGTTGATGCTCTTTGCCTGCCAAAAGGTAACTGCTGTCTAAACTTCTAACACCTTTCCAATTCATTTGGGGCTTGATCCCAGGACCCTGGGATCATGACCTGAGCTGAAGGCAGAGGCTTTAACCCACTGAGCCACCCAGGTGCCCCTGTTTGTTTGTTTTTTAAGAGTGAGCAAGCTTGTGAGCCTGAGAGGGGGAGAAGGAGAGGGAGAATCTTTTTTTTTTTTTTTTTTTTTTTATTTTTTTTTTTTTT